>CM073608.1:33508000-33515500 GCA_037074985.1 Solanum bulbocastanum
CTACCATCACGCAAAGAAATCTGCAAATTAGGATAAGCATTAAAATAAACTGGTCCATAAGCTAGACTAGTTTGAATAGTCCCTATTAGAGACTTCTTCCAATTATGATTTCTACCATCACGCAAAGCTGCTATAAAACTTTCAGGTAGTCCACGCAAAGTAAGGGGCTTAAACGCCACCTGAACCAAGCCAATATGCATAAATCTATAAATATCCCTATAAGGGGCCAGATCAGTTTTAGATATAAGTATAAAAGTCTAATGATCATTATCAACAGTAATAGTTTCTTCATTTCTTTATTTATTTCTTCTGTTGATACTTAGCCTAATGACAGGCTAAATTATTGTGTTGAGCTATACAATACTAGATTATTATAATTAAATGGAATTGTAACTATAAAAGATGGTTTAAATGACTGAAATTAAGGTCTAATTAAAGAAAATTTTAGCATAGTATTAAAAGACTATTACGTTGATCCGTTGGATTATCCTGTAAAAAGGACGGTCCCGAATGTATCCGTTGGATTACCCTGTGTTGTGCGAGGACCCGGTAGTAGATCGTTGGATTACCCTAGGGCAGACCCTGATACGGTGAAAGTCTTTGAGTTACTATGTTGAAAAATTACTTGAATTAGTAAAAGACCCTTACAGTAGGCTGTGCGATCTGTTTTCTTATGGTATCAGATACATGGAATTATAGTAATTATAGGTGGTATAGTTCAACACTTGTTCTAATTATGAATATCATAAAAAAGAAGTCTACTGTTAAAAACAGTAGAAAAGAATAATATGATATATCTCAACAATTGGATCTACTTAATAAGTGGACTATTCCAAAAATTTCACCCAGAATTATATATCAAATGGGAACTTTTGAGAAACTTGGTTTAAAACAAGTGGTTAAAACCACTGAAGAAACTATTACTATTGCTAATGATCATCACTATTGATAATGATCACCAGATCTTTCTTGACCTCTTCCATGTATAATGCAATTGTTTCTGACTTGGAAATTCCCTTTTTCATCTGAAGTTTTCGAACAATTTATTTAAAAGGACTATTAATTTCTTCTTGAGGCGTAGATATCCTCTGGTTATGATAATTATCAATAGTTTGATTTATTAAATCTACAATTTCTTGACCATGTATCTTTCCTTCAGGGTCTTTATTAATTAATTTACTCCAGAACTTTGTATAAAAAGTCCTCATAAACAAGGAAATCCTTCCGAAGTAGTATTAACTTCGACATTCAATTTCATAATCCATGGAATTGAGAATTCTATAAAAAAAAAGTACATCATTGATATTCCCTCAAAAAAGATATTATCTTGTTCCAAGCTAATAAGCTTTGAGGATATATCTAGCCATTTCAAATATAATTATTTATATTGGTCTGTAATATTTTAATGGAAGGATCGTATGACATCCACCATTTGCAAAACCAATTTGGAATTCCCTGCATAAATGCACTAGAACAAATTTTTATGAACCATGAATGCTTTTTATTAGCATTCTCATATAATAGATCTTTATTAAAGCTATCCACGCAATTCCAATAATTGTATTTTACTGCAATTCTTTGTTTCGGGTGGATATAAGGCCTTTCTTTCAATGGGCTCATTCCCCATTCTTCCGAAGAAATAATTTTATTTATAATAATCTTCGAAAAGTTATAAACTTTCTTGGTATTAGCAGGATAAAAATGTTGAAATTCTGCTGACCCTGTTGCTGAGAGTATCATCTCATAATGCATCCTATATTTGTATGCAGTCGTAGTATAACAAACTGTATCCAAATACCTATTCATTAACTACCATGGATCATTTTTCCATTTTAAATCATTGTTTTCTAAAAGAATTATGACTTTTTTTTAATCATTCATATCATAAACTTCTGTGTTTTCATCATCCACTAATATATTGGAATAAGTAGGAGGATTATTATCTTTACTTTGCTTAGATTTCATAAAATCCATAAACTCTTTGTACATGGGATGGTTTATATTCAAACCTTCCATATTTGTCGATGAACTAGAAGCATCAATCAATTTTTTATTTCCCAATTGAGAGAGAATATGACCTCCTCTTCCCCTATTTCCTCGTCCTCCTCTACCCCTAGTAGGGGACCATGAAGGTCTCATGCCTGAAAACAAAGACATTTATGATTAGTCTAAATATTTTCTAGTAAGAAAATCTAGAAGACTATTATCTTCTCCTTTTTTATAAATTATCTCAAAATCAAATGGTGCTAATAATGCTTGCCATCTAGCAAACATTTGTTTAGAAACATCATGTTTACAATCTTTATTAAACATAAACTTAGTTGCTTGGCAATCAATTTTAATTATAAATTTCTGATTATAAAGATCACCTTGGAATTTTAAAACACTTTTTACATTAGCTAATATTTCTTTAACTACTGTGGTATAATTCTTCTGAGATGGATTCCATTTTCCAGAATAAAATTGCACAGCATAATGATGTTTATTATCAGGACAATATTGAGTAAGAACACCTCCAAATCCTATATCTGAGGCATCTTTTCAACCGTCTTTTCCCAATTTGGGTTTGCCAAAGTAAGACATGGAAGATTTTTAACATTATCTTTTATTCTTTTAACGACTTCAGTATGATTAGATGACTAGGCCTTTGGATTATTTTTAAGCCGGTCATATAAAATTGCAGAATCTAAAGCTAAATCCTTTATAAAAGGAGCTACATAATTAAGACTCCCAAGAAATCTCTACAACTGAGTCTTGTTAGTAATTTCATCTGGAAATTTAGTAGCAAATTCAATACTTCTATTAATAGGACTAATATAACTTTTTTCAATATTATGACCTAAAAACCTTACTTTAGTTTGAAATAAAGCCATTTTTGGAGCAAATATAACCAAACCATTTTGAATAATAATTTTCTTAAATAAATCAAGATGTTTAAAATGAGTTTCTATATTTTTTGAAAATACAAGAATATCATCTATATATACAATTATGAAATTACTATGAGGTATAAAAATATCATTCATAATTTTTTGAAATTCAAATGGAGCATTCTTAAGACCAAAAGGCATGACGTTCCATTCAAATTGACCCATAGGGACATTAAAAGAAGTTTTAAACCTACCAGACTCACTTATTTGAATCTGCCAATAACCTAATTTCAAATCAAATTTGGAAAATATAATCGCATCATAAACTCTATCTAATAAATCCTTTTTATTAGGGATGGGGTACCTAATCCATCTTAATGCTTTATTTAAAGGTTTATAATTTATAACCAACCTGGGGTCACCTCTTTCTTGTTCAGCATGTTTTTTAACATAAAAAGTCGTACAAGACCAAGGAGACTTTGAATGCCTTATAAGGCCTTTCTGTAGTACAGATTCAATCTCTTTTCTACATAATTCCAAATATTCCGAATTCATTTGGCATGGCTTGGCTTTAGTAGGAATATTATCCTCATTAAAATCATCTTCATATGGAAGACTAACAACATGTTTTTTTTTTTTGTTCCAAAAAGCATTAGGATGATCTCCACAAATATCCATTGAAAATTGATTTTTTAAAATAGCAATTTTATCCTGTAATTTAGGATTTTGTAAAATGGTATTAATTTCAATACTCTTAATTTCTCCTTTAATAAAATTCATTTGATTATTTTTTAAAATCATTTTTGAGGTTAATTCATTTAACATTCTAGTAAAAGGTTTAGTAATAAATTCTAGTTTAAAAGGTTTATTATTCCAAGTACCTATTATTTTTTCATTATCCCAATATGTAAGGGGAAAAATATCATTTATAAAAGATACTCCTAAAATAATTTGGTTAGTAATATCTTTAACCAAAACAAAGCTTTGAGGAACACATTGCCTTCCTTTACAAATAAAAGTCTTAGGTAATTTAAATTCAATATTCATTTTACTGCCATTTGCAAATCTTAAACTATGAGTAGTTTTATGAAAATATCTAGAAGGGATAAGTCCTTCTTGAATACAATTTAAATCAGCAGCCCTATCAATAAGAGCTATAAATTCTTTTTTATAATTATAGTCTATAAGGAGAGTAATTTTTGTATAAAACTTTTGGGAAGTAAAAGCCTTTAAACTTTGTAAAAAATCCCCTTTATTATTTCCAAAATTCAATTTTTTGAGAAAATCTAAATTATTAGTTTCTCCTTCCTCTGAAGAGTCTGAGTTATTACTCAGATTTTGTCTAATCTCAAAACTATCTAGCCTTGTTTCAATAATAACATTCTTTTCTTTGAGATGTTTAATATCTTCTTTGAAATTATTAATCTCTTCTTTTAAATCATTAATAGTAGTAGGAGAACTAATAAGTTTCCTTCTTTCCATCAGAATATTTTTAACTCCTGCCATGATATATGCACCTTCTTTAGTAGGTATCTCCTTAGGAATATAATCCTTTGAGGTAGTTACAGTATTACTACTTTTATCAATGATTTGAGCTCTTATCTCGGGGTCCTTAATTATCTGTAAGAGCTTTATGACTTTGTCATTATCAATGACATTGATACTTAATTCTTTAAATTGATAATAGATCTTATAAAGATCATCCTCTTCTCCATCCTTTTCACATTCCAACCCTTGTTGACAGGGTAGACATTCATCTTCTGAAGACGTATAATCTTCTTTGTGAAGTACCTTTAAATCCTCACTTGTTGAAGAAGATTCTTCATTGCTACTGTATTCCGAATCTGATTTTCCTGAATCAGAATTAAGCATAATCTTATACAAAGAATCTTTAATATTATCATCAATGTCAAAGTTTCTTATTTTTTCCCTGACTCTGCAATCTTTTGCATAGTGACCAAATCTTCCACATTTGTGGCAAGTATATGACTTGTCATATCTACGTTTAAATTTATAAAATCTATGATCACTTTTTCTCTCATTTTTTCTTCTTTCTTTTTTTTCTATCCTTTTTCTCTTCCATTCTTTATAATCCTTCTTGAAAGATCTATTTTTTGAATAATGCTTCTCTCTCTGCTTCTCTTTCCTGCCCTTAGAATCAGGCTTGGGAATATCTAGAGCTAATTGCTCACAGAATTCTCCCAACTGTTGTCTTTCATTAAGACGATGTCTTTTGATCTGTTGATTCAGCTTAATTTCATTACATAAAGCTAAACCTTTCTGTACACAAGCATTTATCAATTTTTCATATGTATAATTCTCATAATTAATACTAGAACTATCACCTCTTAAAACTTTCCTTACTCTTTCAGCAAAGAGGGATGGTAATCCATCAATAAATTTGGATTTCCAATGAGTGCTATTACACTTTGGCAATTTCGTAACCCTGCAAAGAAATACATCTTTATATAATCTAAAAGATGTAAGGGTTTTACATCTTAAATTCTGTAATAAGGTTCTGATGGTTTCATTATTATCGGACCATCTTCCTAAAAAGTGTTCTATGATGTTCAAAACTAGTGTATAAACTGAATTCTGAACTTCTCCTTCACCTTCTTGTTTCACAACCTGAAGGATCTTATCTTTTTGTTTCTGGTTCAGATAATTATCCCACCTCTTCAGACGTGTCCTCGACAACCTGGCGGCCAGCCTTTTAACTGGCCTGTAAACCCTGCAGTTATCATTTCTGCAATAGTCTTATCACTATTTTTATTAGTCTTACAGATAGTACTATACATCAACATCCTGTGCATAGTCGTATAAATTTGTCTATCTGTATAACCATCTATGTTCCATTTATAAATTTCTTTTCCATTGTAACTATTTGTCACAACATATTCTTGTTCTTTTATTAGAATATCTTGAGGAGTTGGCCTAGGATAATAGAACATCCTTTCAACCAGCTTTCTTGCAAATTTTTCTGATATCTTATTAATTTAAATTGAAAATTCCTTATTACCTGTACCACTACTTTATCCTTCTGAGAGATTATTAATCTTTAAGGGTTTAAGGTTATTACCTTTGAAAGCCTTTTCAAGAAAATTTTCTAAATCAGAAAAATCCTTTAACTTAAAGTCTACAATTTCTGGGGGAGGTTGAATGCTAGGTTGAGCAACCTTTCCCTTTCCTTTTTTATCATTACTCATTTGAGATAAAAGTTTATCAACTTTTTCATGTAAAGATACTATATGATCTCCTAGCATGCTCATATAAATATTTGTATAATTATGCAGTTTTATCATTAAATTAATATGCTGGGAGGTGACTAAAGCAATATCATTTTCAAATAATTTTGAAAAAGCATTAAAATGAACAATCTTATCATCTTTATTAATTTGGAAGGATTGTAATGGCGGAAATACTGATTTTGTAATTTCTCCATTACTTAAGGAAAAGTCCTTTTCTAACACTGAGATATAATTATAAACATGTTTACACATAAACCATGGAACAAATGCAATTAAAATATTTTTTCCTGATTCAATTAGATCATTATAAAATTCTTCTTGATATTTAAACTGTTCTTCGGTATTAAAGTTTTAAAAAAATCATTTTCTAAAAGGTTTCCATCTGGATTTTTGAAATTCTTTAGCAATCTTTGCTCTTGCCTGGGAACCAGAACTAAAATCAATAGGTTTATCAGTCATCATAACACCAATTTATGTATTTAACCCATCTGGGAAATTCATTTCAGATTCAGTTATGTCTAAATCTGAGCTAGGTCTAGCAATGTTATATTTATCATTTTTTATATTATCACATCTATAATTTTCTCTGATTTGAGAAGTAGAAGCCCTAGATGGTACCTACACAATATAATCCAAAGGAGATATATATGAAGAATTAGATCTAGTAATTCTAGAAGACATGCTACCATTCACAATTCTATTTTTATAATGAGCGAATTTAATTTTAACAGTTCCATCATTCAACTGTTCAATTTCTGAAATTTCTTCATTAATTCAAATTTGGAAAATATAACTGCATCATAAACTCTATCTAATAAATCCTTTTTATTAGGGATGGGGTACCTAATCCATCTTAATACTTTATTTAAAGGTTTATAATTTATAACCAACCTGGGGGCACCACTTTCTTGTTCAACATGTTTATTAACATAAAAAGCTATACAAGACCAAGGAGACTTTGAATGCCTTATAGGACCTTTCTGCAATAGAGATTCAATCTCTTTTTTACATAATTACAAATATTCCGAATTCATTTCGCATGGCCTCGATTTAGTAGGAATATTATCCTCATTAAAATCATCTTCATATGGAAGACTAACAACATGTTTTTTTCTGTTCCAAAGAGCATTAGGATGATCTCCACAAATATCCATGGAAAATTGATTTTTTAAAATAGCAATTTTATCCTGTAATTTAGGATTTTGTAAAATGGTATTAATTTCAATACTATTAATTTCTCCTTTAATAAATTTCATTTGATTATTTTTTAAAATCATTTTTGAGGTTAATTCATTTAACATTCTAGTAAAAGGTTTAGTAATAAATTCTAGTTTAAAAGGTTTATTATTCCAACTACCTATTATTTTTCATTATACCAATAT
>CM073608.1:33520500-33528000 GCA_037074985.1 Solanum bulbocastanum
TGCATAGTTGTATAAATCTGTCTATCTATATAACCATCTATGTTCCATTCATAGATTTCCTTTCCATTATAACTATTTGTTACAATATATTCATGTTCTACCATTAGAACATCCTGAGGAGTTGGCCTAGGATAATAAAACATTCTTTGGACAGGTTTTCTGGCATATTTTTCTGAGATTTTATTAATATGATCAGAAAATTCCTTATTACCTGCACCACTACTTTCCCCTTCTAAAGATTATTAATCTTCAGAAGTTTAAGGTTATTACCTTTGAAAGTCTTTTCTAGGAAATTTTCTAAATCAGAAAAATCCTTTAATTTGAAATCTTCAATTTTTGGGGGAGGTTGAATGCTAGGTTGAGCAACCTTACCCTTTCCCTTCTTATCAATACTCATTTGAGATAAAAGTTTATCAACTTTATCATGCAAATATACTATATGATCACCTAGCATACTCATATAAATATTTGTATAATTATGTCATTTTATCATCAAATTAATATGCTGACTAGTGACTAAAGCAGTATTATTTTCAAATAATTTTGAAAAATCATTAAAATGAACAATCTTATCATCTTTATTAATTTGAAAGGATTGTAATGGCGGAAATATTGATTTTGTAATTTCTCTATTACTTAAGGTAAAATCTTTTTCTAACATAGAAATGCAGTTATAAACATGTTTACACATAAATCATGGAACAAATGCAATTAAAATATTTTTTTCCTGATTCAATAAGATCTTTATAAAATTCTTCTTGAAATTGAAACTGTTCTTCTTTATTAAAGTTTTTGAAAAACCATTTTCTAAACGGTTTCCATCTAGATTTTTGAAATTCCTTAGCAAGCTTTGCTGTTGCCTGGGAACCAGGACTAAAATCAATAGGCTTGTCAGTCATCATAAAACAAATTTATGTAGTTAACCCATCTGAAAAATTCATTTCAGATTCAGTTATGTCTAAATCTGAGCTAGGTCTAGCAATATTATCTTTATCAATTTTTATATTGTCACATCTATAATTTTCTCTAATTTGAGAAGTAAAAGCTCTAGATGGTACCTGCACAATATAATCCAGGGGAGATATATATGAAGAATTAGTTCTAGTAATTCTAGAAGACATGCTACCACTTACAATTCTATTATTTGACATATAATCAGAAAACTTTATTTTAACAATTCCATCATTCAACTGTTCAATTTCTGAAATCTCTTCATTAATATTATTTTTAGGAGGAGTAGCTCCTTCAATAACCCATTCTTGTGGGAAATCAATTTCTTCCCACTTGATTGGTCTTCGAGTAACTACTCTGAATTTTCTAAAATTAGTTTCTATTAAAATAGTCTCATTTTTAAAATCAATAACTTTACATATAAGATTCAAAGTATGCAGTAATTTATAATAAATTCTATAACAAATACACACTACTTCAGTGTTAGGCATATAATCATAACCATGCAGTTTAACATTTATCATAAGAGAACTTAATGAATTCTCATCTTGCAAAGAAATCTGCAAATTAGGATAAGCATTAAAATAAACTGGTCCATAAGCTAGACTAGTTTGAATAATCCCTATTAGAGACTTCTTCCCATTATGATTTCTACCATCACGTAAAGCTGCTATAAAACTTTCAGGTAATCCACACAGAGTAAGGGACTTAAACGCCACCTGAACCAAGCTAATATGCATAAATCTATAAATATCCCTATAAGGGACAAGATCTGTTTCAGATATAAGTCTAAAAGTCTGATGATCATTATCAATAGTAATAGTTTCTTCAGTGGTTTTAACCACTTGTTTTAAATAAGGCTGGCAAGGGGACGGGGACGGGGACTGGGGGACGGGACGAAGGGGGACGGGACGGGACGGGGGACGGCGTTGGGGGGATTTTGGGGGGACCGGGATTGGGGGGACGGAAAGACATCCCGTCCCGTCCCACTATATATACGGGATGGGATGGGATTTTGCGGGACGGGACGGGACGGGACGGGGGATTTTTTATTTTTTATATACTTATTTTTTTGTATTGAAAATTTGAAATTACATGTTAATAAATAATATTTTTAGTTTATTTGGTTTTCTATACATTTTTAGTTAATAAATAATTCTTAAGTTTACAAATTTCAAATTTGAGAAGTTCAAATTTGTTTTTTAAATATTTTAAAGTAATTTAAATTTGAAATTTCAAATGTCAAATTTCTATTTTTAAATTAAGTATTTTAAAGTTAGTTTAGTATACATGTAAATATGTATCTATATATTAAAATTAAAATGCAAGACCATATACCATAGTTGTATAAAAAAGACTTGAATAAAGCTTTCAAATTTATTTAGAAGTTAGAACTTACAATTTACAAATATTAGCGGAGTAACTAATCTACGCAGCCACCTTCTAGGAAGGGTTCTGTTTCAATAAGTTCTCAAATGTAAAACTAATATTTGTTACAAATATTATATGAGTAACTAATTTACGCAGCCACCTTCTAGGAAGGGTTCTGTTTCAATTAGTTCTCTGATGTAATCTAATATCTGTGTTCTCCTTTAAAACTCAATTCTAATTGTCGAATCATATCGATGGTGACATCCTCCGGTGTTGGCAAACTTGCTAGAAACTGTTGTGACTCTAATTCATCGTCAGTAGATTCAATGATCGATTTAATCCAAGATTCTTGTTTGAAACTTATCTTTGGCAAATTATAATTTCTTCTCTCGGCGTTGACCCAGTCTCTAAATAAAACTGATGTTTCCAAACTTTCTTCCGCCAATGAATATCTATGATCACCAATTTGAAACCTTGCCGCACTAAAAGCAGCCTCCGATGCAACTGATGAAGCTTGAATAGCTAGAACATCACGAACCATTTTGCTCAAAATTGGAAATGCAACACTCCGCCTCCTCCACCATGCTAATAAATCTTCATTGCCATCTTCGTCTTCCACTGTTTCTAAAGATTGATTAAGATATTCTTCAAAATCATCACGGTTAGTAGAATTAAGACCAAGAAAACCTCGCATATAACTTGAAATTCGAGCTTTACTCTGAGGATTAGAAGTTTGACCAACTTCTCCTTGAGTATTTCCCGTAGTTCTATATTTTTCATACAAATATTTTGCTTCTACTTTTATGCTAGACTTACACATTTCACAAGTTGGACTTTCTTCGGGTAAAATTTCTAAAGTATCATAAAAAGTATCAACAAGTGCGTGCACACCTCGTAATTTATATTCAGGATGAAGTAAAGTAGCAGTTAAATAAATTTGAGGAATAGGAAAAAAATATTTTTTAAATTTTACAATCATACCTTCAATTGCAACTCTAAATTTTTCAATTTTTTTGTATTTAGAAAATTGAATTGAAATAGCACAAATATTTATTAATATTGATGAAATAGTAGGATAATAAATTCCAGAAAACATGGTTGTAGCATCATAAAAAAGTCTTAAAAATTCTATTAGTTCATTAGTTTGTTCCCAATCTTCTTCACAAATTCTATCTAATGGGTCAGCATTATGAGCATTAAATACCATTTGTAGGGGATTTTTATATTCGTAAGCAACTGAAAGCATTTCGTAAAAAGAATTCCACCTTGTTTTAATATGTCTTGGAATTTTTCTTGGTGGCAAATCACAAAGTACACAACGCTCATTAAATTCCCTAATTCTAGCAACTTTATGAGCATAAAAAATCCAGGCAACAGCATATTCAATTTTCATACAACCACAATCAAATAATTCAACACCATCTTGTACAATTAAATTTAATACATGTGCAACACATCTAATATGAAAAGCATTAACATCAATTGGACATAATCTAACTTTTAACATACTAGCAGCATTTGTATTATTAGATGCATTATCTAATGTGACAGACATTATTTTATCTATAAGCATGTAATAATCTAAAACACTCAAAATATTTGAAGCTATATATGGACCAGTTTTTTTCTCTACACATTCTTTATAACTTAAGATTCTCTTTTGCAAACTCCAGTTATTATCAATCCAATGTGTTGTAATAGTTAAATAATCATGTCCATTAACACTACGACCCATGTCTGAAGTTATGGACACTCTACAATCTAATATGCTAAACATACAACGAAGAAATTGACAATATTTACCTTGATGTTCAAAAACGTCAGATTTAACAGTATTTCTTGAAAAACCTCTATAAGAAGGATTATAAGTTTGTTGAATATATTCAATAAAACCGGGATGTGAAGGAAAACTATAAGGCAAACCACAAACAGAAACCATTTTAGCTAAATTTTCGCGATCTCTTTCCTTACTATATTTACGTTGTGTTAGTGGACCACCGGGGTTAGAAAGATCTAATGTTCCTTGAACCATGTTAGAAGCCCCTACCGATTCATTAACATTAATATCAAAATCATTAACTGGAATTCCTTTTTTCCTATCGGCTAATGCTTTAGCTTTTTTATATTCAATCGGCACACAAGATAACAAATGTCTATTTAAGCCCCCCGTCCCACCTTGACCCCCACCTTGTTTATGTTTAAAAGGTTGTTTACACTTATTACAAATTGCAATAGAATTTTCTTTATCTAAAGTCATAAATTGCCACACAACAGAAGTTTTAGGGCGTTGATACTTCACCTTCTCCCTTGTAGGAGGTATAAGGGGTGAGCGTTGACAATTTTGCTCCGTTGAATTTATAGTTTCAGTTGGAACTTCTGTCACCGGACTAGTAGGTGTATCTTCTAAATCTTCTTCTCCTGGATCAACTTCTACTTCTTCACCTGAATATTCATCAAGATTAGGATTAATATTACCATAACGTCGTTCTAAACTTTCATGATCGAGTTGAACATTTGAATAAATATCATAAGAAGTATCATCAACATAAGTAGAATCATTTGTATTAAATCTAACTCTAGACATTGATTTAGAAGAAGTACCACCATAGTTACTCTTATTTTTTTCCTTACTACTTTTTTTATTAAAATTAAATAATTTACTAATGACACTTGGTTCTTTCTCTTTTCCTTTACCGGTATCTTTTTTGCTAGAACTCATATTTAATTATATGTAAAGTGTAATATAAAAATAATAATAACACAAAAATTAATGACGAAAAATAAAATATAAATATTATGAAACGAATGTACCAAACGTCTGCGTTAATAGCAGACGTTATAACCGATTCTTGAAACTTGTAGTTTGTTGTAACTTGTAATTTGGAACTCCAATACTTGATAGCAAATATGAGAATTATATATATTATAATATAATATGAAAATTTAGAATTGAAATATATGTATTATGATATAATATGAGACTTAAATGAAATAAAAAACTAAGATTTGAGATTGAGAGGATATAGAAAATAGATGAGAGAATAGATGATTTTGTAAGAAATAATAAGGGATAGAAGGGTATTTATAATATTAAAAATGGGTTAAAGTGTATTTATGATAACTTGAGGGTTTAAATTAAAATATTAAAAGTAGGGGGATGGTAGGGGGTGGTAGGGGGTGTTGGGAAAGTGAAAAAGTAGGATAAATCCGTTGGGGGGGCCCACTAGCCGTTGCCCCAACGGATATAATTTTAAAAGTAAAAAAAAAATAAAAATAAAAAAATAAAAAAATCCCGCGAACCGACCGGTTCAACCGGGCCGGTTCGACCGGGACCAAAAGGGTGAACCGGCCCCTAACCGGTCCCCTATCCCGCATGGCCCACCAACCCGCGAACCAAACGGGACCGGGTCCGGCGGGCCGGTTCTCGAACCGGTATCGGGCCGGTCCGGGCCGACCCGGTCCCCTTGCCAGCCTTAGTTTTAAACCAAGTTTTCAAAAGTTCTCATTTGATATATAATCCTGGGAGATATTTTAGGAATAGTCCATTTATTAAGTAAATCTAATTATTGAGGTATATCATATTCTTCTTTTCTATTGTTTTTAACAGTAGATTTCTTCTTTATAATATTCATAAAGAAAGAGTGTTGAACTATAACACCTATAATTACTATAATTTCATGGCTCTGATACCATAATAAAACGGATCGCACAGCCTAATATAAGGGTCTTTTACAAATCAAAGCAATTTTTTAGCATGATAATTAAGAATTCATATCCGGGTCTGCCTTTAGGGTAATCCAATTGTCTCTACCGGGTCCGCCCACAACACAGGGTAATCCAACAGATACATCTAGATCCTCCCTTATACAAGGTAATCTAACGGATCAAACTCATCTTTTATTAACATGCCTTAAATTACTCAAATTAGACCTTAATTCCAGCAGTTTAAACCATTTTTTAACAGACACAATGCCACTTAATCATAATAATTTAGTATGATACAGTTCAACACAATAATTTAGCCTATCATTTAGGCTATATCCAAGAAGAAATAATTAAAAGAAAAGAAATAGTACCTGTAAAAGAACTCAAAGATTCTGTAAACCAAATTGGAAACTTTTATTCAAACTACAAGAGAGAGTATTTTAGAGAGAGAGAGAGGGTTCTAAAATATGCTCTCCAACTAAAACTTAAGCCTCCTTATATGGATGTCTAAAAGGGTAAAAATATAAAATTACAATGGCCCACACTCTTTACATTGGCCAATAATACAAAGATAAGACCGACAAGATAATGTGGTCTTCACATTTATTTCACGTGGCCGACATTACTTTCGGTGGCCACTATCTTTCTTTATTAAAGATAAAACTTTATTAAAGTTTGTTGTCCTTTTATGAATTTGTCTTCTTCACATCTCCTTGCCTTGGCATGTGGTTTTGTCAGAGGATTCCTCCACTTGCTCTTGGAATTTCATGAAAAGAACATCAATATCAATTTCTTCGTCTTCACTCTGGCTTTCTCCTGCTAAACATACTTCATCATCTTGATTTGTATGACTAGCTGAAGTCATTGAAATATCATCGCCAATTTCTATATCCAGAAGTTTTATTAAATCTTTCTTTGCTTCTTTCCATATATAAAGCAATGATTTCTGATTAGATATTACTCCTTTCTTCATCTGAAGTTTTCTGGCAATTTGCTTAAAAGGACTTAGAACATTATCTTGTGGTTGTGTGATCTTCTGATTATGATATTTATCAATCATTTTGTTTATTAAATCTAAAATTTCTTGACCATGAATTTTACCTTCAAGATCTTTAGCTATTAACCTACTCCAAAACTTTATATAAAAAGTTTGTTGTAAGCATGGAAATCCTTCAGAAGTTTTATTAACTTCCACATTCCACTTCGTAATCCCTGGAATAGAGAACTCTATAAAAAAGTACATGATTGACATCCCTTCAAAAAAGATATTATCTTGTTCTAAGCTTATTAGATTTGGGGATATATCTACCCATTCCAAATATAATTATTTATATTGGTCTGGAAGCTGCTACCAATTGCTTATTACCCAATTAAGCGAGGATATGACCTCCTCTTCCTCTATTTCCTCGTCCACCTCTTTCCCTTGTAGGGGACCATGATGGCTTCATGCCTAAAAACAAAGACACTTTAAAA
>CM073608.1:33533000-33798000 GCA_037074985.1 Solanum bulbocastanum
TGCAAGATCGATTTGTGTCCATCTAGTGTTGACACTTAGCTTTAAATTTAGGAATAATGTGTTTGTTAAGCATAAGTAGCAACACTAATTGATCCTATTGATGACAAAATTGATTTTCTTGCAAGATCGATTTGTGTCCATCTAGTGTTGACATTTAACTTTAATTTAGGAATAATGTGTTTGTTAAGCATAAGTACCAACAGTAGTTGATCCTACTGATGACAAAATTTATTTTCTTCCAAGATCGATTTGTGTCCATCTAGTGTTGACACTTAGCTTTAAATTTAGGAATAATGTGTTTGTTAAGCATAAGTAGCAACACTAGTTGATCCTATTGATGACAAAACTAAACTAGTTCAAGTTAAAAAGTTATTAAGTTGTTTAAATAAGTTAAAATAAATAATGTGGTTTTGTTTATGGATTTAGTCGTGGTATTAAGTCAAAACTAAACAAGTTCAAGTTATTAAGTTGTTTAAATAAGTTAAAATAAATAATGTGATTTTGTTGATGGATTTAGTTGTTGTATTAAGTCAAAACTAAACTAGTTAAACTTGTTAAGTTGTTTAAATAAGTTAAAATAAATAATGTGGTTTAGTTGGTGGATTTAGTTCTTGTATTAAGTCTAAACTAAACTAGTTAAACTTGTTAAGTTGTTTAAATAAGTTAAAATAAATAATGTGGTTTTGTTGATGGATTTAGTTGTTGTATTAAGTCAAAACTAAACTAGTTAAACTTGTTAAGCTGTTTAAATAAGTTAAAATAAATAATGTGGTTTAGTTGGTGGATTTAGTTGTTGTATTAAGTCAAAACTAAACTAGTTAAACTTGTTAAGTTGTTTAAATAAGTTAAAACAAATGATGTGGTTTTTTTGATGGATTTAGTTGTTGTATTAAGTCAAAACTAAACTAGTTAAACTTGTTAAGTTGTTTAAATAAGTTAAAATAAATAATGTGGTTTAGTTGGTAGATTTAGTTCTTGTATTAAGTCTAAACTAAACTAGTTAAACTTGTTAAGTTGTTTAAATAAGTTAAAATAAATAATGTGGTTTAGTTGGTGGATTTAGTTGTTATATTATGTCAAAACTAAACTAGTTCAAGTTAAAAAGTTATTAAGTTGTTTAAATAAGTTAAAATAAATAATGTGGTTTTGTTTATGGATTTAGTCGTTGTATTAAGTCAAAACTAAATTAGTTCAAGTTGTTAATTTTTTTAAATAAGTTAAAATAAATAATGTGGTTTTGTTGATGGATTTAGTTGTTGTATTAAGTCAAAACTAAACTAGTTCAAGTTGATATATTGTTTAAATAAGTTAAAATAAATAATTATTTATAATATAATTGAATATCTATATTTTTGTAGATGGATCATCGATTGTGGATGTATAATATTCATTATGAAACTGGTGCTGGTTTGAAACCTGAGTTTATTGACGGTGTTAGAAATTTTATTGAACATACAATGACACTTAACATTTTCAAGAATAATGGATTGGTTAGATGTCCTTGTAGTGCATGTAAGTGCTAAATTTTTTTTAAACCAGATAGAGTTATGGTTCATTTGTACCGTAATGGATTTAAGCCTAGATATTTTGTATGGATTGATCATGGAGAAAGTGATGGATTGGATGGTATGTTTTATAATTCGATGTCTGTGGATGTATATAACATGGTTGCACCACATGACCAAATTAGGGTTGAACATGATAGGGTTCATGAAATGATCAATGACGCTTTCGGGGTTCAAGGTGGGATGGAACTGGAACAATATTTTGATGAAGCTCCTAATGAAGAAGCAAACCGCTTTTATGATCAATTAGAAGAGTCTAGTCGTCCACTATGCGAAGGGAGTCCGCATTCTGCCTTGTCAGTTGCGGTTAGATTAATGAATATTAAATCATATTGGAATGTTCCTAATGCTGCTATGGACTCAATGGTTGATCTTTTGGGTGAACTAGATAATCCGGAGTTTAACATACCAAAGAACTTCTATCAGGAAAAACGTTTGGTGTCCAAGTTAGGATTGACGTATGAAAGAATTCATTGTTGTGTTAATGGCTGCATGTTGTTTTACAAGACTGATAATGAATTAGAAAATTGTAAGTTTTGTGGACATACTCGTTATAAGAGGACTCCAGCTGGAAAGATGGTCCCAGTTCAGGCGATGCATTATCTACCTCTCATTCCTAGGTTAAAGAGGTTGTATGCATTGATGAGGTCTGCCCCACATATGAGATGGCATCGTGAATATAGAAGGATGCCGGGTGTCTTGTCTCATCCATTTGATGGTGAAGCATGGAAGCATTTTGATAATGTATATCCTGATTTTTCTAGTGAACCAAGAAATTTTAGATTGAGGTTGTGTTAAGATGGCTTCACACCATTCTTTAATAATGTTTCGCCTTATTCATGCTGGCCGGTATTTCTTACTCTGTATAATCTTCCTCCTGAAATGTGCATGACTAGTCCCTACATCTTTCTAAGTTGTGTTATTCCAGGTCCCCGTAATCCAAAAGGTTTGATTGATGTCTATCTACAACCATTTATAGATGATCTCAAACAATTATGGTTTGAAGGCGTTTTGACTTATGATATATCAACTAAGCAAAATTTTGTTATGCGTGCTTCTTTAATGTGGACTATTAATGATTTTCCTGCATACGGGATGTTGTGTGGTTGGATGACAGCTGGAAAGCTAGCATGTCTGTATTGCATGGTAAATAGTAAGGCATTCACTTTAAAGCATGGCATAAAAAATACATGGTTTGATTGTCATCGCCAGTTCTTGCCAATGGACCATGAGTTTAGAAAGATGAAAAATGCATTTAAGAAAAATAAGGTTGAAAGTGACCCCCCACCTCCATTACTCACAGGGCATCAAATTTGGGAGAGAGTTTCTCAATTACCTAAAGTTACAGAAGCTTCACCTTCTAGACTTCCTGGATATGGTGTTGAACATAATTGGACCGAACAAAACATATTTTGGGAGTTGCCGTATTGGAAGGACAATCTGCTACAACATAATCTAGATGTGATGCACATTGAAAAAAATTACTTTGACAATTTGTTTAACACGGTGATGGATGTTAAGGGTAAGACAAAAGACAATTCAAAAGCTAACTTTTCATTCACATTGGATGAGAAACATGAAATTATTGAGTGAGTTAAAAATTTGAAGATGCTGGAGGGCTATGCTTCGAATTTAGGAAAGCGGACAAATATGAATGAAGGAAAATTGATAGGTATAAAAAGTCATGATTGTCATGTGTTCATGAAAACTTTAATTCCTATCGCTTTTAGCCATCTACCCGAAAGGATATGGAAACAATCATAGAGATAAGTCTTTTTTTTAAAGATCCTATCGCTTTTAGCCATCTATCCGAAAGGATATGGAAACCAATCACAGAGATAAGTCTTTTTTTTTAAAGATTTGTGTTCTGGAAAGTTGTTGGAGAGTAGTTTAGACAGGATGGAGGAAAATACTCTTATTACTACTACTAAGTTGGAGAAGATATTTCCATGTGGTTTCTTTGATGTGATGGAACATCTTTCAATTCACCTTGTACAAGAGGCTCGCCTCGGAGGTCCGATTCAAACAAGATGGATGTATCCATTTAAGAGGTATCCATTTGAAATATTCACTAAGTTATATATATTCGCCAAGTCTTTTATATATTAACATATATATATATATATACATATATACATGCAGAAAAATTGGTAGTTCGAAGCAAACGATTAAGCAAAGGGGAAGGATTGAAGGATCATTTGTTCAAGGTCATAGTGGGAGAGAAACTGGTGATTTTTATTCTTATTACTTTGGTCATGATGTGTTATGTAGGAGAAACAGGTCCAATCGCAATGATGAAGGCGATAGTAATCCTTTATTTCCATCGATATCAATTTTTAATCAAAATAGTCGAGGATCTAAAAAGCGTGGAAAACGAGGCTTCACTGATATGGAAATGCAATCAGCTATGACACATGTTTTGCTTAATTGTCCAGAGATTCAATCATATGCCAAGTAAGTGTTAAAAATATGTTATTAAATTACATACTAATATGTGATCATTAACTAACGAAATACTTGAATGTAAAATGATCAGCTTGTTCGTAAACATATGGAGTAATGAAGCCATCTATACAGAATTTTCCAAATGGCTGAGGAACTATGTAAGTGTGCAATCACTAAGTATTTAATAATATATTCATGTTATACTAAATTATATTACTTGAAATAACAATCACATAGGTTTACGATGAATACTCAAGTGTCCAACATTTGCAATTAGTGAAAGAAGTAGCACTTAGACCTGAATCTCAAGTACTGACAATGAATAAGTATTGTGTCAATGGTTTTAAGTTTCAAACTGAAGAAGTTTCAAAGAAAACAAATAATAGCGGTGTCTAAAACAAGGTGATGTTGATGGTACTGGTCAAACTATTTAATATTATGGTGTCATTCAAGAGATTATTGAAGTGAGGTATTCAGGTTGGCCTAAGAAGAAGATTGTATTATTTCGGTGTGAGTGGTTTGACCCATCACATAGAGGCACAAAGATGGACCATCAATATAATATAATTGAAGTTAAACACACTAGGAAATACAGAAATTATGATCCTTTTATTATTGCACAAAATGCTAAACAAGTGTATTACGCTTCATATCCATTGCGTAGAGACAAAGCTGATTGGTGGGTTGTTATAAAAAGTAAGCCTATGGGAAGAATTGAAATTGACAATGTCTTAGATGTGCGTATCAAAATGATGTTGCAATCGTTCAACAAGAAGTTGATGTTGAATTGGAAACCACACTACAACATCCTCAACACATATTAGAAGAAGTATCTGATAATGACATACTAAATGTTGAGGAAGAAATATCCGAGAATGAGGAAAATGAATCATTTGATGACGAAGAATGAGACGATAATGAAAATGAAACAACTGAGGAGGAAGAATGGGAGAATGATGGAATTGAAACAAGCGAGGAGGAATAGTGTAGAATGAAAGCTAGCTAGTATATATGTAAGTGTATTTTGCTAATTTTATTTAATTTATGATTTTATATATATTATACATGTAAATTTGTATACAAATGTCATCTGGTGGTGATGGTGATAGACATCGCGAGAATCTTGGAGTTAGCCAGACTAAACAGGCTAAGAAGAAGAAGTCTAGGACACCGATAGATCCTGAGGATATTGCAGGATCTATTTCTTCTGTGCCAGAGCGCATCAGCCATGATACTCATTTATTTGCTGTTCCGTTTGGTACAGCGGATCCTCGGCAATATAATCCTAATTATCGTCGACCACTTGGTACTTCATCTACTTCACAGCCATTGCCTGCACGACGCTACGAGGACCTACCTTTATTGGCTATTCATCGAGCACGACCCTTATCGGCGGGTACTCCATCTCCCACAGGTACATCTCCTCAGTTATCTGCCATGAGGCTTGGAGATTCTAGTAGCGAGCAGTCAGATGCTATGGCCGGTACCCCTTCATTGACTTAGCATTTTGTGCATCCTGATGTACCACCCTCGTCTACAACTACACCTAGTGCTACACCACATGATACGATGTCTTCTCTAGCTCCTGGCCAGAAGGACAAACTTGGTAGAGTCATGATTGAGCCGGATGGATCATCGTAAGTTTTTTTGTTATCTATTTGTTAGTTTATTTTATTTATTTCTTATACTTTAATATATTATTTATGAACTAACATATTTATTATGTGTTTTGCAGGTGGTATCCTGCAAAGGATGTTGCCCGGGCTTTAAAAGACTGTGTTAGAAGACTCTATACACAGGCTTATCACTCTTGGAGCGAGATTTCAAACAGTATACGCCAGGCGATGTTTAATAACTTTAAGGTATATATTTTTTAGTTAAGTTTAGTATACTTTACTTTTTTTTACTATTGATCTAATTAATGTTATTCAATTTTTTTCAGACTATGCATACTTGGGAGTCGAGGTACAATTTGGTCATTGCGACCACATTTGAGAGGAAGGCATTCACCAGACTGTCTAGCTGGCTAAAGAATGTTCGGGATAGTGGTGTACGTCCCGGTTGGATGTTGCCTCATGTTTTTGATGAATTGGGTTTGTATTGGAAAACAGGCAATTAAGGCAATATCAGATCAAGCCACAAAGGCTAGAGGCAGTCTTAAAGGTGGCTCGTTGCACACCGGAGGTGCAAAGACGGTTGGAACAATTGCACGAGAGATTGGTAAGTTCTTATTCAAACTTTTAAATAAATAATTAGTTGATTCATATATATCGTTATAAATTTTCAGTTTTTATTTATAGGAAAAAGAATTGGGATGCAGTCCCATTGAACCAGAGGTTTTCAAGAAGATTCATGTAAGGAAGAAAGAAAATGAGTCGGATCCAGATGTGTGGGTGGAGGAAAGGGCCGAATGAACTTTTGTAAGTTATTTAATATGAATAATATATATTAATAGTGAATATATGATATGTATATATATTAATATCAATTTTTATATTTAATATGCAAAATGACTTTTAGCAGTACATCGCTGAGAATCTAGATAGTTCGGTCTAATTGACACCTGAATTGTCCACCCAGATTTGGAAAGAAAAAGTGGTAGAGGGGACACACAAGGGTAGATACTATGGTCTAGGCTCTCGAAATGATGTTAGACGACTCCAGTCAGGCTTAGAAGGTATTGGATCGTCATATCAAGCCAAGACACTTGACAATGCTCAAATTGTTGCTATGTTGGATCAAATAGCTAAACTTACAGCGGCACTAGCAGAGTCGGAGCGGAGAAGAGTAGCTGAACAAGAAAGCATGAATGAGACCGTTCAGCAAATCAAAGAACAAGTGATGAACATCACTCGTCGACCTACTACTTCTGCTCCCGATGACACCGACGACGAGGGTGATGAGGATGATTATGTAGATCTCACTCCCTAGTTTAGATCTCTGGACATTTATGAACTTTTTGAAACGAATTTTGAAAGACTTTATATTTATGATTTAGATACTTTTGAATGTTATTTTATGTTTTGTTTAGATTGTTTATAATTGTGTGTTTGACTGGGCTGAATAGTGTAGAATTGAATTGAATTGTATTTGCAGGTGTGGAGCAGAAACTGCCAGTTTGGGCTAGCAAAAATATTGCAGAAAAAGCGACGGACAGTGTGGTTTTGTCTGTCGCTTTTTTGTCCATCGCTTTTCTGGATTTTATTTTTTTAAAATTCCCAAAAAAGCGACGGACAGAGTGGTTTTGTCCGTCGCTTTTCAGGGTTTTATTTTTAAAAAATTCCCAAAAAAGCGACGGACAGCGTGATTCTGTCCGTCGCATTTTAGAAATAAAAAAATGAAAATTAAAATAAAGAGATGGAGTCCGTCGCTTTTAAGAAAAAAATTCAAAATAAAAAAAGGCAAAAAGCGACGCGGTCCGTGACTTTTTGCGACGCTGTCCGTCGCTTTTTGAAAAGTGTCGAGCTAAAAAGTGACGGAAGTGACTGCATCGGTTTTTCGTCAATTTTGACCATAAAAGCGACGCAGTCCGTCACTTTTTGCCGTATTTTTTTGATAATTTTTTAGTAGTAGTTTTCAAATCTTTTAAAATAAACTTAATAAAATACGATAAAAAATATAATATTTAGTTTAGATCCAAAATAAATACTTAAATATTAAAAAGTGCAAAATTTTATGGTTGGTCAAAAATTAGGTGTTCACAACGGCCTAGTGGTTTGAGGCTCTCTTGTGGAGCCCACACGCGCAAGTTTGAATCCTTGTAGGCACTCACAATATAATCATTTATGAAAGAGCTCATATTTTATTATTCCTTTAACTTTCTAAATAATAGTTAGTAAATTTGTTAGAAATCTATAACTTAAAAATCTAATAAAGCTAATTGATTTTCCAATGAATTTAGCTTTTTAGTTCTTTTCATTAAAGTTTGAAGTAAAACTTAAATGCAATTATTTAATTTAAAGTTAATAAACAACTTCTAATATTTGTATAACATTGTTAAAAGAGAACAAAAGAAGACCTCGTTTGATTCTACTTCCATTTTTCATGTCTCGCTATTGTTGTCGTCACCAGAGATTAGTGTAAGCTTGAAACGTAAAAATGATTTCATTTTAAGTTGAATCCCGCCCCCCAACTCTTTTTGCTTTGTTAATTTACTTCATATTAAATTAAACACAAATATTAAAGCTAAATATTATGCGATTTAATTTTTTAAATTTTGAAACATTTATTCATAAAAAGAATATTAGTATTACATACTTCGATTTAAAATATTCCAGTGCGCCAATTCATCAAAAAAAATAAAATTGCTTATGTTGCTTGGAAAAATTTTTGCTTATGTAATGCTTGGACATCCTTCGTGAAATTTCTAGTTCTTCCATTGTTACCAACTTATATTTATATAAAATGGTGTACATTGTGGTTTATATAGGTGGTGTCCAACAATTGTTTAACCCCAAAAAAGATGAATTACATTAACATTTGATCAATTATATACCACAATTATTCTTAGCACAAATGTTATTCACAAATACACCATTTTCTAATTACAAAAAAATTATTTTTTCTGCAATTACTTGAAATATCATATTTTATATACTCACCAATTTATATTCACATAAAATGAGTGTAATTTATGGTTCATAGTTGGTGTACATAAACATCTGTTCAACTCAATCCATGTTTATAGTACTCTAATACTTCTCCTTGTAACATTAACATAACAAATGAAAGAAAAAAATCATAGAATATTTTTCATAATTTTGAAGATAGTTTTCTCATATTTAAAGACCCTATTAGCGCCATTGTAAAATCCGATATTTTAGCAAGAAGTTCCAAAACAATCGAAAAGTTGTAAATAATAAGAATAATATTAATATTAACATTATTTTAGTTCTTAAAATAGAAATTTTATCACATAATGATACAAGAGTGGTACTAAACTTTTCGCCATTATTGTGCTCATTCTGACTATAAAATTTCTTCAAACTCTTTGAAATTCTAGAATGAAAATTTTATACAATGCTTTGTGTGGATGAAAGAGAAACGAATTATGCATTTGAAGAAGAGAGAATAACAAAAGATGATAAACGGATTGATGAAATATCAAGGAAGGAGTATCTAGAATTCTGATTATACGATCTTATTGGTCTTAAAAGAATTACTTTGCCTTTTTATTTTTACCTATTTTATTGTTTTTCGTAAGAATTCTAAATAGAAAAAGGATGTACTATTATTATATAGATATTATTTTGATCCTTAAATAATATATTGATGTTTTTCTTTCCTGTTTTTATTTGTTTTGACTTTTTATATATAAAAATTGGTCGAAGGAGGAATGACAATGGGATAGGGCGAGACGATTGTGAGGCAAACCAGCAAAGTTTTTAACCCGTCCCAGCCGTATAACAAATTATTTTATTCAACTCGCTCTTTCCCATCCTGCATAGACTCACTTCAGCTCGCCCCACCCATTCTATCTTTATTTTATTTTCTTTTTGAACTAACTAGGATATTAAAAGGTGAAATCATAACATGCCTTATACAGTTGTGAATCTTATACTGCAAAAAATTGTTAAACTACAAAATAATTGTAATAAAAAATATTACATTTATTTATTCTATATAATAACTACACAAATTGGTGAAATGAAAAAAGAAGGAAAAAAATAAAGAGAAAAAGAAGAGACTAAGATAATAAAAAAATCGTCAAATAGAAGACCAAAGAAATATTGTATAATGTGAACCCAATGAATTGGAGAATTAAACGTGAATAATTGGACCCGTGATTTGAATACTACGAGTTGATAAAAATAATAACAATATGGTGGTAGCTAGAATTGAACTGCAGTTGCGTGGTTGGTCACACTGGCTTTGTACCAACAGTACTAACTGCCTTTTCTGCTCACGATGAGGGCACTTTTATTTATATTTTCATTTCTTCCAATTTTTCAAAAAATATATATACATGCTTTTTTCCAAAGTTACGGGTGCACGTGCACCCCTAGCTTTATATGTGGGTCCGCCTCTTTTTCCAGGTCAATCAATTAAAAATTAAGGAAAAATGATCAATAATATATACTACTAATACAATAAATATGCTATTCTTCCTATTTATTTTAAGATAAAAAAAAGTTAATGCTAAATTATGAAAAGTAAATTAAAAAATCGGGTATGTTTATCATCTTACAAGTATAATTATTTATTATTTTTTCATAATTGAAAATATATGTAATCAATATATTTACTTATGCTAGAGTCCGTACTAATAATTCATTTATATAAAATTGAATTTATAGCATTTTTTAACTATTATTTTATTTAACCTGCATAAAACAACAATCCGCCTCACCTCACATCAATTTCTGAAATGATTATTTCAGTACGCCCAACATAGCCTTAAACTCGTACCCAGTGTTGGTCCAATTTGATTCTCAATTTAAATAATAAGAAAATACTTATAAAACAAATATATGCCTTCTCCAACAATTTGACGTGATAATACAATAATGTAACTTTATAAATGTTCATAAAATAGAAACAACAATAACTAACATGAAAAGAACTATACAAGTGTAACAAAAAAGAAATTAAGAGAAATATGGTTGTTACTTAGAAATTTTCAATTAAGAGTGACATTAAGGTGTCAAAATTAAATGACAGTGTCATAAGTTTTAATTATTGAGTGCATGTGATAATTATTTAATTAAGGATTAAAGATTCATGAGGCATTTGTGGGAGTGGCCTTAAGTTTTTAAGTTGACAGTTTGGTCCATTTTATTAAAAAAGGGGTGTAAGGATAAAAGACTAAAACCTAATTTAACCAAATTTGATGGGAACCGAAAATGGAGGGAAGCTAGCAAACCAAAGGGGGAAATAAAAGCTTTCCCCTGCCTCCCCACTGGATTTGTTGTTTTTCTTTGTGCTTCTTCTTCTTATTTTTTTCTTGAATCAAATTTTAGCTAATCAGTGGACCATATTTCGTTCTTTATCAATTGCCATTACTTCATCAGTGATTGTGTTCACACACCATTGTTTGGTATGTAATTAATAGTTCTTTGAATCATTTATCATCAGTTGGGTATACTTGCAATGTTTTCAATAATTTACATTCTCGTTACCAATAGATGGTTATATCTATTGCAACATTTAACTATTGGAACAGATGATAGTTTTATGTTACAACAGAAAGGTTATATATTGCAACATATTACCTTCATGTTGTAACAGACTAGTCATATGTTGCAACATATGACTTTCCTCTTGGAGATGTTGCAATAGAATAGCCATATGCTGCAACATATGATTTATCAATCGCAACGGAAGGGTCATATATTGCAACATATAACTTACACATATTGTAACATATGATTTATGTGTCACAACAAAATAGTTATATGTAGCAACATATGACTTACATGTCGCAACAAAATAGTCATGTGTTGCAACATATAACTTACACATGTTGCAACATGTAATTTATGTGTCGCAACAAAATAGTTATATGAAGTAACATATGACTTACATGTTGCAACATTTGCAACAAAATAGCCATATGTTGCAACATATAACTTACACATGTTGCAACATGTGATTTATGTATTGCAACATAATAGTTATACGTAGCAACATTTCACTTGCATGTCGCAACGGAATAGTCATATTTTGCAACATATAACTTACAGATGTTACAATATATGATTTATGTGTTGCAACAAAATAGTAATATGTAGCAACATATGACTTTTATGTCGCAATAAAATGGTCATATGTTAAAACATTTCACTTACAGGTTCCAACAAAATAGTCATATGTTGCAACATATAACTTACAGATGTTGCAACATGTGATATATGTGTTGCAACAGAATAGTATATGTAGCAACATATGAATTTTATGTCACAATAGAATAGTCACATGTTGCCACATAAGACTCATATGTTGTAACAGATGATGAAGTTGTATTCTATCATTAGTACTAATTGTTTATTGAATTAATTTCTTCAGGTACAATAAATGGATGGATTGATTGTTGTGGTGAATGGATCGAGAAGAAAAATTGATATATTTGGCATTGGAAGAATGGTAAGAAAGGGTCGATAGGGATGACTGTTGAAAGAAATATTTTGTATGATAATTTTGTGAATTTAATCATCCATAGTTGTGGACTAAATTATCAATCGAAAAATCTTGTCATCAGTTATATTCCTAGTTTTTTTTTTCATAATGAGAAGGTCTTAGCTTTTAAAATAACTGATCAACCTAGTTTGCTTATTTATTTGGGAGGAGCAGTGAGACCCATATTAAGAGTCTACCTGGTTAAAAATCCTATCGAGGAGAATCATAAGCTCTAGAAGACCAACAAGATATGTTAAATGATAAATTTGATGTTGTGGACATGAATAATCACGATGATGAAATTGAAAGTGATGAAGTGTCAGACCTTGGGAGCAACAATCCTCCTACACCTATTATTGACAGAAACAATCCAGCTTCATCTCAATCATCACGTGTGAGTAATGTTCAAGATGATGAAACCCGTTTTTACAAGGGAATGACATTCAAGAACAAATAAGAACTAAAAAATTCATTGAAATTGCTTAAAATAATTAGACTGAAAAAGGTGATTAATTCTCATAATGTGTATTCTTTTAAATGTTCATATCCAGAAAGTTATTGGTGGAAGAGGGCTGTGAAATTTATAAATAGTGACAGGTTTGTCATTAGAATCTATGAAAATTACCATACATGTGGTTCAGAGCATCTTATGAGCCATAATCTGCATGCCACGACAAAAGTCATATGTAAGTACTTTGAAAATAGGTTTTCCAATGGTAAAGGCCCATCCACAAGAGACATGTCAAATCAACTCCACATAGAATTGGGTTGTAAGGTAAGCAATTGGAAGATTTATAAGGAAATGTAGCATGCTAAGTCTTCGGTTAGGGGAACACATGAACATGGGTATGCAATGCTTAATGCGTACCGTTATATGCTTGAAATTGCAAATCCAGGAAGCAAGACGACATTGTCGCTTGATGAAAATGGGAGGTTCAAGTACTTCTTTGTATTATATGTCACTTAGATAATTGGTTCTCAACAAATGAGAAAAGGAATAGCCGTTGATGGGACATTCTTGAGGAGAAAATATAAAGGAGTTTTGCTATCTGCAGTGGCACAAGATGCTGAGAATCATATATTTCCACTGGCTTTTTGTGTTATGGACAAGGAATGTGACGCCTCATATGAATACTTTTTTGAACAGATGAGAAGCTATTTAAATGATACTGATGAGTTGTGCATTATTTCTGATAGGCATCCAAGTATTTGAAAGATGGTTTCGACTATCTACCCTGCATCTCATTATGGTTGTTGCATCAAACACCTTGGGGAAAATATTTGAAATAACTTTCACAATTCAAAGGTAGTATCCCATTTTTATAAAGCAACAAAGGCGTACGATAGATGTAAGTCCAATGACCATTTCAGTCAACTAAGAGGTTTGGTACTAAAGGCGGCTGAAACTCTTGAACGTATTGGATTCCACACATGGAGCAGGCATTTTGCCCAAAAAATAGGTACATTATTGCCTATACTATTTTGTTTGAGTTTATTGTAATTTGATGTTTTGTGATTGATTTTTATTTTTTGTTATGTAGATATGACATTATAATGTCAAACATCGCAGATTCGGTTAATGTTATGTTTGATGTTGAAAGAGAATTTCTCATTGTCGTTCTATTTGATTAAATAAAAAAGAGATTTGTACTTTTATTTCATCAGAGGCGTACGAAGTTGATGAACTATGCAAATAGATTTGTTCCTTCAATTGGAAAAGACATATTGATATGTCAACTCAAGCAACAAGTTGCTGGCTCATCAAATTGCTAAATACAAGTTCAGTGTCACTGGTCATGGTGATGTTGCTATGGTGGATCTACAAAGAAGAACTTGGAATTGTAGAAGTTTTGACTTGGACAAAATTCCTTGTCCACATGCCAAGGCAGTGCTTCGATCCCAATATGGTGCCGATTTTGGAAATCAGATTTATGAGTATTCATATCCATATTATTCAGTGAAAAAAAATACATAGTTGCATATTGTGAGAAAATTCACCTGGTACCACCTGAAGATTCTTGGATTGTCCCTTTGGATATCATAGAGAGAGAAATACCTCCTCCATATATTGATCCAAGCAAACCTGGAAGAAGAAGATAGATATAAGAGACGGCGTGGGGTTGATGAATCATTTCCAACAAGAAAAAAATAAGTGTTCTGTATGTAAGGACTTTGGCCACAAAAAAACTACATGCCCAAATCAAAATGCTCTATAAGTATTGTTGAGTTTAATGAATGTTCTTTGTTATTTGAGATTGATGTATCTTATCTTAATTTGAATCAACTTATGTTATTTATATTAAATGTGTGATTTATTTTGAACTGATGCATCTTTAAAACATAATTGTGCATCTGTTACAACATATGTGTTACTACTTACAACTGAATATTGCATCTGTTGGGATGTTAGTTGTGTGTTAGTTCCTACAACATAATTGTGCATCTGTTCCAACATATATCAATTATGTGTTAGATCTTACAACATAATATTGCATATATTTCAATATATATCAATTATGTGTTCTAAGTACAACAGAATAACGTATATGTTCCAACAGAGTAGGCATGTGTTGCAACATATTTCTAATTAATAATTACGTGTTAAGTGTGAACAATCAATAATTACAGTCATTGGAACAACTTTCAAGAAAAAGACTATCATTAATTACAATTCTTCATATTTTATTATTTTTTTCAAAAAAAAAACAAAAGTTTGTTGCATTTGAAAAGTCAAAAGTTGCAATTGCTTCTTTAGAAGTTGCAAATTTTCACATACATTCCTTATAAGATAAAAGGCAAGACTTTTGCTGGGAAGGAAGAGATTTTTTTCAAAAAAGACTAGGAGTAAAAAATGAAAAGTTGAAAACTACATTGAATCCCTTCAGAGGTTTCTACTTATTGATATCGTTGAAAGGATTGCTTCCGGCTCCTTCAAAGATTTAATGAATGTTAAATGAAGGTATGTATGTATATTAATCAATTTTGTGCCTCTCTTTAATTTGATTTCCTAACCATTTGATTTGATTTCTCAGTTCCAGGGTCCTTAATCAAGTCGGTAATGAACCTTCTATATATCAAAAGGTAACATTGGTCGACTTTCCTAATTTTAGATGGTAGGTGAACCGTAGGTTAATAGTTCGAAAATTCATTTCTTTCCTAGATATTTGCAGAGCATCAGGGAATTTAAAAGCCATATACAGAAAAGGCATGATAGTTTTTAATATTTTTCGTGTTAATTCACATTTTTATCAATGTATTCTGCTCTTTAAATGTGTTATTTCTTCTGTAGTTTTATTTTTTCAACAATAACGATTCAAATGCATTGGGAATGAATATTGAAGTAGTAGACGGAGGCCACATTGGTGCATCCTATGCGCTTGCCATAATTTCAATCTTCAAGGGAGGTGAATCCATGAGAGAAGGCTTAATGTTTATTGCCAACATGAAACAAACGGAGCCACAAAAACCCAGGACATGTCGATATAAGTTACGAAAAGTGTTAGGTGGAATGTGGGTGCCAGAACCTCATGCGTTGGGAGAAAGACCCATTTGTTGCACATTTCATCAAAATGAGCAAAGCTTTTGCAAGAATGGTTGGCCCAAGAAAAGTGATGATGATGATGATATTCGTTGTGAATCATGTAGTTGTGATTTAGAACTAGATTATGTAATTAAATTTTTGCCTCACACCACTGTTTGATATGAATTCAATTAAATTGTGACCTAATACAACATGTGGTTTTTGGTTGTGGTATTAAATTGTGACCTAATTTGACATTTTTTATTATTAAATTGCTTAATTTATTGATTAACACATTTATCAATTAGACATCTGTGGCAACATATGTTCATTCTATTGGATAATATGTTGAATTTTGTGTTGAAATTGCAACAGGTTTGTCATATGTTGCAATATATGGATAACCTAACATGTGGCTTTTGGTATTAATTCAATCAAATTGTGACCTAATACAACATGTAGCACTAATATATAGGCCTATAACATGTATAAATACAAAATTATGGTCTAATACAACAACTTCATCAATTTTATCAATTATTTTTACAAATACTATTATACCACTAGTTCATCATAAAATGACTAAGTAATTCCATATGATAGTTATATAACACCATGGGAAATCGTTGTTCAAAGTGTTATAACATTTTTTTATTACTTAATTATGGTCCAAATTACTAAAATATGGTCTAATTTGACATTTTTCCTCATTAAATTGCTTAATTTATCGATTAACACATCCATCAATTAGACATTTGTGGCAACATATGTACATTTTGTTGGATAATTTGTTGAACTTTGTGTTGAAATTGCAATAGATCTATCATATGTTGAACATATGGATAACCTAACATGTGGTTTTTGGTATTAATTCAATTAAATTATGACCTAATACAACATGTAGCACTAATATATAGTCCTATAAGTAGAAAATTATGGTCTAAGACAAGAACCTTCATCAATTCTATCAATTATTTTTACAAATACTATTATAATACTAGTTCATCATACAATGACTAAGCAATTTCATATGATAGTTATATAACACCATAGGAAATCGTTGTTCAAAGTGTTATAACATTTTTTTATTGCTTAATTATGGTCCAAAGTACAAAAATATGATCCGATTTGACATTTTTCATTATTAAATTTCTTAATTTATCGATTAACACATCCATCAGTTAGAAATTTGAGGCAACATATGTACATTCTGTTGGATAATATGTTAAATTTTGTGCTGAAATTGCAACAGATCTGTCATATGTTGCAACATATTAATAACCTAACATGTGGGTTTTGGTATTAATTCAATTAAATGTGACTTAATACAACATGTATCATGATCAAGGTAATGTCTCAAGTGCACCTCATCTAATTCTAGGTGTAAATGGTTGTTAACTAGTATAAAACCCAACGAAGAGTTGGGGTCGAACTTACAGGGAGCGGTACGTGTCTAAATTTCAGTTATTAAGTGAACTATTTGGTTATAGGAATATAATTTATCGAGAATACATGTAAACAAGTCTAAAAGGGTGAAAACGAATGTCAGATGGGGGGTTTGGATTGTCAATTATTAACTACAACACAATCAAACACGGAGGAAGTAACAATTAGAGAGGAATTATCGGGATGTGATCGATTATAGGAAAATTTCACTATAGGTAATTGAAACTACTAATAAAAAGCTAAATATCTGGGTAGGCTAGGCTACAAGTGAAATAGCCTTATTTTGAACAACTATCTCGAATCAAGTGATTTCTTTCGAACATCAACATGCTTAGCAAATAAGAATAGTCCACACCTTAATTAATCTACTCTATCAAGCCAGATAGGTAGAACCGAGATTAGGATTTACTCTTTCGAGCTAAACCCATATCAACCTGATAACTACAATCATCAAGTGAAATCTTTGATTCTAAAATCCACCTTTCAAGCAAGCCCAAAATTCTAAGTTCGAATTGCATTCAAAACTACAATTCTTAATTTAAACACAACATTCAATTAAACCCACTTTAATTAAGCATTTAAATCAGTAACTAACACTACCCATAAGCTAATTCAGCCCTTAATCACATGATCACACCCCAAGAATTGGAGTTTTAGCCATACATCATAAAAATAAAGAAACTATTACCAAATACATTCGCCATGATCTAGGTTAAGGTTCCCAAGTCTTTACAAGGGTCCAAATTGATGAAATTTATAAATCAACTTGCAAATCCTCAAAATTAAGATTAGAAATCCTCAAAATCTACAATAAGAACTACAAACTAAGAGAAAACTCCTACTCTAGAAATGAGAACTGCAATAGCTGGGACAGAACTCCTTAAATTTCCTTTTAAAATCCTATAGTTTCCCACTTTTTGGCTAAAAAGTCCACTCGGCCAGATAAGTCGCACCTCGCTGAGTGGTTAGGTGATCCGCCATTTGTCCTCTTCCATCGCCATTTTGCATTGGTCCTCAGCATCCCAAATCCTGTAACTTTGGGCGATCCAGTGTGTTGATGCAGAACCGATCGTCGGTTCACCGATTGCCCCTTTTTGTTGCCGACTTGGTTTTTCCCCAAGGCTAGCACGCTGGAACTTTTGGCGAGCCAAAGCACCACTGGGTGGTGCGTCGAGTGGTCTTGGCGATCACCAAGATCAATTTTCTTTACTTTTTTGGCTTTTTAGTTTCTTTTTGATCGGTAATGTCCTTGTCTTGCTCCTTAGACTCCATAGCTGCAAATCAACATTTTAACATCAGTTTAGAGCATAAAATAGGCATTTAAGGACACTTATACTATTAAAACAAAGCCTTAAATGAGTCAAAATCTTGGAATCATCAACACCCCCAACTTAAACTTTTGTTTGTCCTCAATTAAAAGTCAAGATCAACAGTTCAATAAGGATATATACAAAAAGTACTGCATAAGACTCAATATAAATGCACACAACAAGGTTCAAACTACTCTTACAATAATCAATTGTGCACTCAAAGTTTCAAATTGTGACTCATCATCATCAAGTATGCTCAAGCTCACAATGCTTGCTTCAAATGCAAGTTCAAGCTCAATAAAGTATTCAAATGCCCTCACAACAAAGATGATTCCATATTCACCCAAAATTTCTCAACAATTTCAAGTACCAGAATCACATACAACTCTCACACTCACAAAGATGAACACATGCATGACTTTACCCATAGGTTTGCCCTTATTTTCCAATCAACATTCATTTCAGCTTACTCAAGATCACAAAGGTCTTTCGAAGTCTTATAATGGGGTTGAGTGTAAAGGTATGATCATTTAGGATTATTTGCTTCTACCTTCATGAAGTATGACCTGAACATCCCTTTTCTCCTTTTATTTACCATTTCAAACATGCTCATAATCCACCCCATTATTAAACTTCATATGAGCCACCAGATACCCCATTTCTTTTGCAATTTTCACTACTTTATTTCACAACTTTTTCTCTTTTTCAGTCATTTTCTTTTCTTTCATTTCCTTTTTCTTTTCTTTTTTTACATGGAGGCGTTCCATCTTTTCAAAACAACTGATCAAAGGGGGAATTATTCACACTTCTTGACTATCCTTCTTTTTCACCACACCCCAACTTAGGCTTTTGGCCTAAGTTGGCTATTCAAACATAGCAATACTTCATGAAGGTAATGGTTGATGGGATAAAGGGGTTAAATTTTTTCAAGTTTCTTCCAAGAAAAGGATAGGCTCAAAAGATGCCAAGCAAGGTTCACACATCTCACAAGGGTGAGCACAAAAGAGGTATATTGTCAAATTGGTCCACTCTTCAAAATTCTCGCCTAAGATCATTTCAATTGCTTGCTTCACTTCAATCAATCGGACCAACGGGGTAAATTATCAAATACAATGTTAAAGACAACCTCACCACCACACAACATTGATACAATCATCAGACAAGACTTCACACTTTCTAGCTAGCATGCAATGTTCATCACAAGAGACTTCATTGACAATCGGCTAGTCACAACAAGATGCTTAAAATTCACATATTGCCTATGTAACTTCGTTTACCTCATCATAGCTGCACATTCATTTTGTTCAATTAAGAACACTATTCAAGTCATCGGTATTGACCACAACCGACACTCAAATTTGTACAAGAACAACCACAATTACACACACAAGAGGTGGAAAAAGTCATTTAAAATTGGTTCAAAACCGCTTTCAGATCAAAACAATGGGCCACAAGCTAAGAACATCTGCAATACCACAACCAAGGCATATATATATATAAACCAAATAAGCTCAATATTCACAAAACACAACCAAAATCAATATAAGTAGGTATGGAAATACCTCACCCCACCAACAAAATATGCAGTTGTCCTCAAATGTAACTAAAAATAAAAATAGTCTAAAAAGTAACATAGAAGGAGGGGAAAGGTCATCCTGCTAGGCTAGGCTTGGGGTGACGTCTGCATGTCCATCACTCCATCTGTCTGGACATCAGTGCCCGATATAACATCATCCTTAGCTTCACTGGAGCCCACCGTGGAACATCCCTCAAAGTGGCCTAAACAATTGAATGTACCATGACACCCTTAAGGTCTGCCAAATCATCAAAGAAAATATCCTCATAAAAATGAAGCTGCTCCTCATTTGTCTTAGCCTCGGACTCAGAAGCATTAACATCAGCTCTAACCTCATCTCCGGTGGTAGCTGGAGGCACCTCAGAACAGGCTGGAATATCTGTCGGGTCATCTGGGGTCTCCACCATCCCAAATAGTAAAGTAAAATATGTGGATTTTAGATAGTCCACATCCTTCCTCAGCTCAAAAATATCGACCTTCAAGGCTGTCACCGCATCAGTGGCTCCCTGCCCTCTCTCACACACCTCTACTCTTATCGTAAATGCATCAATCAAATCTCTGAGAGGTGCAAAGTAGCAACAATGACTCTTTCGATCATCCCAGGAGTCACAGACTCTAGTTGGGAGGCACACATATCGGAGGCTTAGAAGAAGAAGCAGCAGCAGATCTAGGGGGCGGGGGAGCAACAAAAGTACTTGAGGCCTCAGAAAGAGTGGAGCTAGAAGTACCTGAAGGCTCAGTGGCCATAGTAGGCATGCTCACCTCTGCAAATATCATATCAACATCAACCTTTGGGGATGTGTTCACCAAGGCTTCTCTCCTCCTGTCAGCCTCATCTCTTGCGTACTCGGCCTCTTTACGTCAGATGTCGGTAGAAGATTTGGGCGTAATCTCGACATCCCTTTTCTTATCTCATGGAACTCTAGCTCGTCTACACAGCTCGGTGATCAGCACTAGGAATGGAAGCGACATTTGTCTTTGCTTGACCCTCATGACCATCGCCTGTTTGATAATCAATCCCAAATTTATCCGCTTCCTAGCTATGCTAGACCTAAGACAGGTCACCTTTGGGTAGATGAGAATAGACTCGTTCTGAGATGGCATGATTGAGCTACAAATAAATCAAAACCAGTACCTAGTGGCCACATTAAGATCCTTCTTCTCTATCGGTGCTCCGGCCTCAATCCACCGCGGGGTGGTGTCAGATAGAAGGGGGGCCAGCCAACCTTTCAAGTCATCGAGAGTCTGAGTCTGGATCATACTCTAATAGTCATGCAGTAAGTCGGTGGCATGCTCAAACACAACATTTATATAATCAATGCTTTATCTAACTTTCTTCCCTTGGACCACTACAAAGTCCATTGGGTTGAAGGCACTAGCCTTCTTTCTCCCCTGAGGCACCAAGTCACTATAGGCTGCGTAGAACTCTTAGACCCAGGTGGGAATGTATGGGCCATGGGGCTTGGTGAAGATGTCAAATATGTGGAACCTAAGATTGTCCCACACTACTGGATACTTTTCCACCACACCATCTGTGGACAATCTCTTCTCATCTAAAATGGTCCTCAATCCCTCAGCATTTAACCGATTGAGTGACCGGGGAGGAGGACATTTTACTAGTGGCGCAGGGACCACAGTTTTTGTAGGAGTTGGAGGAGTCTACGACATTGGGATCCTAGAAGGATCATGCATCGCCTTGGAGCGAAACTCTGCTCTTTGGGCTAGTAACAATTGGTCATCCTCAGGCTCGAAGATAGAAGCCTAAGAATCATAAGATTCCCCCTCACTGCCTAAGTTTTACTCTGGTGTCTTTGCAATGGGCACTTTGCCCTTTCCTTTGCCTCTCTTTGGAGGTAGCTTTGTTGCCTTAGCCTTGTAAGCAACTGCTTCCTTATTTATAGTAAGTCCTCGTGCCCTCTTTCGGGGCGGCATGTCTCCACCAGTCATATTGGTTCTAACCATTCTTGTAAACAACATAGAAAAATATTAGAAAAAGTTCAGAAAAAGTGCAGAAAATGAGTTGCACGAAGACTCGCTGAACCGTTCGGCAAGTCGCCGAGTCACTTTGGTAAGCTAGATCGAGCTCGCCGAAAGTTATAGAGCAAAAATTTCCAATATTCAAAATAGGTCAGCAATGTCCAGGGCCATTCAGCGGATCACCGATACCAATCAGCGAGCTAGAAGTAGCTCACCAAAAGGTACAGTGTAATTTAGGGGTTTAGGGGCGCAAAAGGGCGATCAAGAAGAACTTTCGGCGACCTCAGGCATATCTCCTAAAGTTACAGAACGCAACTCAACATTTTATGAAAATTAAAGGTGATCTAGGGGGACTTAGGTGAACCACCGAACAAATAGGTGTGCTCAACCCAGCTTACCAAATGGCCTTTCGTGCCAGTTTTCTACCACTTTCTTCAAAATTCAACCCACATCCCATGAAAACAATATTAAACACATACAATATGAAATTCAATCAAGACCCATACCCATACTACCTATGCCCTCAGGTTACTCAGACTTCCCCTGATTTGGCCAAAATTGGCCATTTGACGTCTTTTGCCCTTAAGAATGACGTCAACCACTCCATCATTGGGCAAAATCCAACATTTAGCACAACCCAGGGTTACTCACACTTCACCCCTCTAGACCCGACACATTTTCATTGAAACCCAATAATTTAGACTTGATTTTAAATAAGCACAACATGAGAAATATTTATATACGAGTTATTAGGCACGAATTCAATTCAATACAGGCAATCCAATAGTTAACAATGATAAAATCATATTACCCAATGATTATTAACTACAATTTACTGATTTGCATTCAATTTCAACCACATATAGAGTTTGGGCTTTGGAAAACCAACCTTATGCCGAAAACGAGATTGTAATTCTAGGTGGCAAAGTATCCAAAAGTAATTCGAGTAAAGATCCAAAGGAAACGAAAGTAAAAATGCGGAAAAATAAAAGAAATAGAGTATTTGTGAGAGTACGAGAGCTGAAAATGGGAGAAGACGAAGCATTTTGAAATTTTAAATCTTTGGCCTTTAAAACCTTTCATTTTGCACTCCCTTCGACGGAGTAAGTTGTGCCCGCCAAACCACTCGGGCGATGCACCGAGTGGTATTTTGGCTCGTCGAGTTTTACAGTACTTCCAGCAATTTGGGAGTTCAAACGGCGGACAAAGTTGGGCTTGCTGACCTGTTCGGCGAGTCGCCGGTTGAGCTTTTAGCTCATCTAGTTTTATAGAGTTCCCCATCAAGCTGGGTGATTCCAACAACGGTCTAAGCCGGGGTCACCGACCTGTTCGATGAGTCACCGACTGGACTTTTGGCTTGCCAAATTACCCATTTTCCAACACCTTTCACTTTTCAACCTTCAAAATCAAGATCCGTTATTCAAAATATAAACTAAAACATCAAAAAACTTAGGTTGCCTCCCAAGAAGCGCCTTATTTAACATCGTGGAACAATGTAGATACCAATTCAAGCTTCATTTTTGGGGTTGGCCGTTGTGTCCCCCCTTTTAATCTTGGATTCAATTGGGTTGAGATTTGACCCATTTGTGTTTCCAGCTGCTTAATAGAGACTGAGTGAGAAGTCACCGTCTGATTGAGAGTTGAGACATCCTACTTCATCTCTTTCAACACTATGTTCGACCCTTCAAATTTGTTGAGAATGCGTGATAGCATGTCTTTTGTACAAATATTTTCCTACTCATTAGGCTTTTGACGCTCGTGCAGTGGGATGTATCTATCCTTGTCACCATCTGTTTCCTTCCAAGTAGCATTGCGATCACTCCATTCCCTGTCACGGTGTCTCAATCCCTCATCTCTATTCCAACCCATATTTCCACTCGGCCTTGGATAGTTTTGACAAAAACCTCCTCCTTGGTTTGCAAAGAAGTTCATCATTGTACAATGCTTCAAAATGTGCTTCATCGAGGTTCACTCCACCAACGCCCACAACATTTACACTCTTCAAGCCACTACCCAACATATTTTTCGCCAAGATATCCCGTTGGGTAATCATTTTAGCCATGTTTTGGTCTCTCTATTGATCCTTCTCAATCTGATTGTTTGTCATACTAAAAGTGAGAGGAGACACCTAGTTGCCACGAGTGTACCATGCTCTATTTATCTTGGTCATGCCATCAAGGAGTTAAGATGCTACTTTATAGGGTTGTTGCATTTTACCTCCTGGAACAAGTTGATCAACAACTCCTTTGTTCACCGAATCAAAACTCCTATAGAAGTATTGCAACAATATATGGTTAGGTAGTCCGTGAGTTGGGCATTGAAGTACCAACTTCTTAAATCTCAGCCACGTCTCATGGATAGGTTCAACTTCCAAGCATTTGAAACATTGGATACTATCCCTGAGCATCATCATCATTGATGGGGAAAGAATCTCACATAGAATGTTGTTGTCAGTTCATCCTAAGAGGTGATGGAATCCATCGGTAACTCACCTAACCATTTGGTATGTAGCTTCACCCATTAAAGAGAATGGAAACAACCTACGACGGACTGATTCTTGTGAAATGTTCTTGAATGAGAATAGACCGCAAACATCCACGAAGTTCCGAATATGATCATGGGGGTCTTCATGAGCCAGCCCTCTATACAATCCTTTCATTTGGAGGAGCTGTAGCATCATACTAGTAACATGGAAGACTTCATTACCCTCAATTGGAAGTAGACGTATTGCACCAACACCACCCAATTGGATTGGGTCATTCACATCATTAAAATTCCCAATATCATCTTGGTGGCCCACTTGGCTATCATTACTCCCGTTCATGCTCATCTCTTCTTTTGTTCAACACAAACAACGAAAACAAACCAAATTAAGTCAATAATAGAATTTAAAACACCACCACTCCCCGACAACAATGCCATTTTAATCGAGGTAATGTCTCAAGCACACCTCATCCAATTCTAGGTGTAAACAGTCGTTAACTAGTATAAAACCCAACGAACAGTTAGGGTCGAACCCATAGGGAGCGGTACATGTCTATATTTAAAATATGAAGTTATAAAGTGAATTATTCGGTTATAGGAATAAAATTTACCGAGAAGACATGTAAACAAGTCTAAGGGGGTGACAACGAATGTCAGATAGGGGGGAGGGGGCTTGGATTATCAATTATCAACTACAACACAGTCAAACACAGAGGAAGTAACAATATAGAGAGGAATTCTTGGGATGTGATCGATTATAGGTGAATTTCACTATATGGATAATCGAAACTACTGATAAATAGCTAAATATCAGTGGGTAGGCTAGGCTACAAGTGAAATATCCTTCTTTCAAACAACTATCTCGAATCAAGTGATATCTAACGAACATCAACAAGCTTAGAAAATAAGAACAACCCACACCTTAATTCATCTACTCTCTCGAGATAGATAGGTAAAATTGAGATTAGGATTAACTCTTTCAAGCTAAACCCATATCAACCCGATAACTACAATCACCAATTGAAAGCTTTGATTATAAAACCCCTCTTTCAAGCAAGCCCAAAATTCTAAGTTCGAATGCATTTATAACTACAATTCTTAATTTTAACGACATCATTCAATTAAACCCACTTTAAATAAGAATTTAAATTAGTAACTAACAATACCTATAAGCTAATTCATCCCATGATCACGTGATCACACCCCAAGAATTGGGGTTTTAGCCACACATCATAAAAATAGAGAAACAATTACCAAATACATTCGCCCTGATTTGGGAAAGGTTCCCAAGTCTTTACATTGGTCCAAATTGAAGAAATTTAGAAACACACTTGTAAATCCTCAAAATTAAGCTTAGAAATCCTCAAAGCCTACAATAAGAGCTACAAACGAAGAGAAAACTCTAACTCAAGAAATGGGAACTGCAATAACTACAGAGAACTCCTCAAATTTCCTTTTAAAATCCCATTTATAATTTCCTACTTTTTGTCTAAAAAGTCCACTTGGCGGGATAAGTCATGCCTCACCGAGTGGTTCGGCGATCCGTCGTTTTCTCTCTTTCATCGCCATTTTGCATTGGTCCTTAGCATCCCAAGTCCTGTAACTTAGGGCGATCCATTGTGTTGTCGTGGAATCGATCGGTAATTCACCGACTGTCCATTTTTGTCGCCGACTTAGTTTTTCCCCAAGGATAACGCACTGGAACTTTTACCGAGTTAAAGCACCACTGGGCGTTCTACCGAGTGGTCTTAGCGATCACCAAGATCGCTTTTCTTCACTTCTTCAGCTTTTTAGTTCCTTTTTGTTCGATTATGTCCTTGCCTTGCTCCTTAGACTCCATAGCTGCAAATCAACATTTTAACATCAGTTTAAAGCATAAAATAGGCATTTGAGGACACTTATACTATCAAAACAATGCCCTAAATGAGTCAAAATATCAGACTCATCATATCACTAATATATAGTCATATAACATGTCTAAGTAAAAAATTATGGTCTAATACAACAACCTTCATCAATTATATCAATTATTTTTACAAATACTATTATACCACTCATTCATCAAACAATAACTAAGTAATTCCATATGATAGTTATATATTGCCATAGGAAATCATTGTTAAAAGTGTTATAGCATTTTTTAATTACTTAATTATGGTCCAAAGTACTAAAATATGGTCCAATTCGACATTTTTCATTATTAAATTGCTTAATTTATCGATTAACACATCCATCAATTAGACATCAGTGGCAACATATGTACATTCTATTGGATAATATGTTGAAATTTGTGTTGAAATTGCAACAAATCTGACATATGTTGCAACATATTGATTACCTAACATGTGTTTTTTTGGTATTAATTCAATTAAATTGTCACCTAATACAACATGTAGCACTAATATATAGTCCTATAACATGACTAAGTACAAAATTATGGTTGAATACAACAACCTTCATCAATTCTATCAATTATTTTTACAAATACTATTATACCACTAGTTCATCATACAATGACTAAGAAATTCCATATGACAGTTATATAACACCATTGGAAATCGTTGTTCAAAGTGTTATAGTATCTTTTTATTGCTTAATTATGGTCCAAAGTACTAAAATATGGTCCAATTTAACATTTTTCTTTATTAAATTGCTTTATTTATCAATTAAAACATCTATCAATTAGACATCTATTGCAAGTTTGATAATATGTTGAATTTTGTGATGAAGTTGCAATAGATCTGTCATGTGTTGCAACATATGAATAACCTAACATGTGGTGTTTGGTATAAATTCAATTCAACTGTGACCTAATACAACATGTAGCACTATATATATCCCTATAACATGTCTAAGTACAAAATTATGGTCGTATACAATAACCTTCATTAATTCTATCAATTATTTTTACAAATACTATTATACCACTAGATCATCATACAATAACTAAGTAATTCCATATGATAGTTATATAACACAAGAGCAAATCATTGTTCAAAGTGTTATAACATGTTTTGATTGCTTAATTATGGTCCAAACTACTAAAATATGGTCCAATTTGACATTTTTCATTATTAAATTTCTTAATTTATCGATTAACACATCGATCAAATAGACATTTGTGTTAAGTTGGATAATATGTTGAATTTTGTGTTGAAATTGCAACAGATAATGTCATATGTTGCAACATATGTATAACCTAACATGTGGTTTTTGGTATTAATTCAATTAAATCGTGACCTAATACAACATGTAGCACTAATATATAGTCCTATAACATTTCTAAGTACAAAATTATGGTCTAATACAACAACCTTCATCAATTATATCGATTAATTTTACAAATACTATTATACCACTAGTTCATCATACAATGACTAAGTAATTCCATATGATAGTTATATAACACAATAGGAAATCATTGTTCAAAGTATTATAGCATCTTTTTATTGCTTAATTATGGCCCAAGTTAATAAAATATGGTCCAATTTGACATTTTTCATTATTAAATTGCTTAATTTATCAATTAACACATCCATCAATCATACATCTATTGCAACATATGTACATTCTGTTGGATAATGTGGTGAATTTTGCAACAAAATACGAAGAAGTTGCAACAAAATACAAACTGATTCCCAACCCATAACTGGACCAAGTACAATTAACAGCCCATTCTACTCCCCTCACACTCTCACACTCATTCTCACTCATTATAAAAGGGTCAACTTAGGTTCCCTTAATTCACAATTTACTCACACAAAAAGCTCTTGCTTTTTATTTTCTTTCATTTATTCTTTCTCCTCCCTCACTCAAAATCCCTAAAAAGATGTTACCACCTAGAAAAAATGTAAGTCTCCACATGCTCTTGTTGTGGGTGATCAACGTAATTATGCTGTTCTTAGTTAATATGATTTCTACTTCAAGTGTGTTCTCAGTGCATGGACGATGGTCGTTATTTTTTTTTGTTGAATCTTTTCTAATGGAGGGTAGCTTCATCATTTGGTAAGTCTTCTTACTTTATAACATCATGTCTGGTTTGGTAACGAAGTACATGGGATAGCTAACTATGGCTGTTTTTTTGTTTGTAGGTGGTCTTGTGAAGAAGTGCATGGGTAGCTCTGATCCACCACCCTTCAAGAAAAAATGGCGATGCCCCTCTAGGTTTAATTGCTCAATATTGGCTCCATCGCTCAATGTTGACTCCAGATCCTCCAGTCAAGTCCTTTTTTCTGACTGAAGTAGTAGTATAGGGCTAGATCGTTTCAGATGTAAATTTTGATTGGAGTTAATGCTTTATAAATATGCATATATAGCCTAGCCTTCTCTTCTCTTAATGGTGATAATACTTGCAAGTAACTATATCAACTATCAATAACATCATATTTATGTTTATGTTTATGTTTTCCAAATTATGTGCTTGAATTCCTCTCTCTTAATGGTGATACTACTTGCATGTACACATAATTGACATCTGTTGCAATAACTTAAAATATGTAAGTACTTATAAAAGTCATGAGCAAGCCCAACCTCTCTTAAACTGGCCCAATCAGCCCATTATTTCATTTTTAGGAGGGATATAAATTAGGGTTTTCATTTTCTTCCTCACCGCTTCGGTTTCTCTGCTTTGCTTTCTCTCTCTCTCTCTCTCTTCGCATGGATCTCAAATCTTTGGGGTTCATAGGATATAATGATATTATTTATTTCACCAGCCTATGTTCTTTGTTTTTTACCACATAACTAATTGATTGGTTTGGTTAAACCAAATCAATAAATAAGAGATTCATGTGTCATGTACTTTCAAATCAATGAAATCATTAATTTTGCAATAAAGCAGTTGGGTAAGAATGAATTTCTTCAAATATAGCTCAGTACTAGAGATCTCATGAATGAGTTTTGTTTTTTTTTTTTACTTTTGATATAATGTCAAATGCCTTATTGAATCGAATTTGTAATGATGAGAATGATTCCATGTTGGGTGTGAAAATCTATTGCAAACATGGAGACTTACTTTCAATGCAAACTTCATGGTCAAAGGACCATCCAGATTGAAGATTTTGGTCTTGTCTATGCTATCATATATGTACATTTCTACATCTTGATCTAGAGATCTGTTGTTTATTTGTCTTTATTTTGGTTTCAATTTAATTTAAATTACTTTGTGGTGTATTTTAGGAGAATGCATGCAACTTCTTTAGATGAAGGGATCGTGAAGATGTTGATATACAATCCAAATTTGTTATTTTGAGATTGGTGAAGACAATTAAGGAGTTGGAAATTGATGATGAAAGTCCTATTAAAACAAGTAACAAATGGGTGATGAAGGAGAAGAAGAAGACCAAATGTTGTAACAATTGGAAGTTAATCTTCGTTTTGATTGTTGTGGTCTTTTTTATATTTTTAAGCATTACCAATAAGAATACCGTGAAGGATGGAAAATTCTTCTGTTGTTGTGTACAACCGTTAGAATTATCATAGCTATCAAAATAAATAAACATAGTTTTGAACTTCTGTTCCAACATTTTTACTTGTTCTTAACATAAATAACATCAGTAAGTTATTGTTGCTATGGATGACTCCTATGTTGCTACAGATACCCCATATGTTGCAACATATGAGTCAAATGTTGCAACAAATGAGACATATGTTGCTACAAATGATACATGTGTTGCTACATATCAGTCAAATGTTGCAACAAATTAGACATATGTTGCTACAAATACCCCAGGTGTCACAATATATGAGTCAAATATTGCAGCAGATGAAGCATATGTTGCTACAAATGACCCATGTGTTTCTATAAGTCAAATGTTGCCACATATGAGACATATGTTGCTACAAATAGCCCATGTGTTGTAACATATGAGTCAAATGTTGCAACATATGAGGCATATGTTGCTACAGATGACCCATGTGTGGCTATATATGAGTCAAACGTTGCAACATATGAGGCATATGTTGCTACAGATGACTTATCTATTACTATAGATGACTCATTTATTGCTACAGATCCCTCAAATATTGCAACATATCAATGCTATGTAGCAATATTTGATCATGTAGTGGATAGATAGAGTTAAAAGATAATTGGTTGGAGCAACATAGCATCACCTATTGTGTACTTATTCTCAAAGATACATGACAGAATCTTTATCATGTTTCTTGCACTTCTCACATGAAAGCCAGAGCATTTACTGCAAGAGGTAGCCCCAACACTTAGTCCAACAACACCAGTACCAGCACAAATACCACCACCAACATCAACACCATCACCAATATTAACACCAGCCCTTACAACTGCATCAATCATATCCTCATTAAAAACAAGTAAGTCATCATCAACTCTTGCTCTTTTGATGGTTGTTGCTCCAGCCAATTCCCTTTTAATTCTACCCACTATAGGATCAAATAAGATTTCAACCAACCCTAGAGTAATCAAAAATGACATTTACAATTCCTTTTCTGTTGGGACAAGCCATGGATGCACAACCTAAAATTATAAAAATGAGTCATCTATAAGGATATTTGGGTCAGATGTTGTAACAAATGAGTCATATGTTGCTATAAATGGGTGATATATTGCAACATATAGGCATCATTTGTAGCAACATATGAGTCATCTATGGCAACATTTGATTTACATATTGTTACAGATGGGTCATATGTTGCTACAGATGATGCATCTGTTACAACATATGGGTCTTTTGCAACATATAGGGCATCTGCAGCAACAAATGACTCATCTGTAGCAACATATATCATCTGTAACAACATTTGATGCATATGACAATTCAAGTTTGTATATAACAACTTACTGCATCATGAGGATGATTAAAAAGATCTGGAGGATTTTTGACATCTTTTGCTGTCAACGATCTCAATATCCTTGGAGATGAATCTCTTCTTTTGCAGTTACTTGATGCCTCAAATGAAGAATGACTTCAAATGTCCAATCCTATAAAAAAAGGAAAACATGTCACAAATCAAATTTTGAATTATTTCAATAAAATATAAAAAGATTACGAACATTTATGTTTACCATGAAAGGCCATGGAAAGCCAAATAAGTTATTTGTCTTTGGTGATAAAGGAGCAAACAAGTATTTGACAGTTAATTTGTAGTTGTCATGACCACAAGGATAGTTGTTGAAAGCCTTAATATCCTCAGATAACTTTACCAAATTAAGGGGTATGTTGTTGTCGACATCTTTGGACATTATGCACAAACAAAAATGATTACAATGACTCTTTGTGCTTCTTTGATGTATCCTTGTCATTCAACAAATAAATTAATTTGAGATTTTTGAAGCATGATCCAACTAGGGACACCAAGTCCTACCCCTTAGTTGAATGTTCCTTACTTGTTTGTGCGTCTCCTTTCTTTCTTCTCCGTGGTTATTTTTTGACTGTTAAAATAGGGATTGGCTCAGAAGGAGAATATCATTTTAACCCTATAACTATGCCAAACTCTCTTTTGCCAAAGAAGAGTGACATGCCACAATAATTAATCAGCTGCTCATCCTTCTTTTCATTATTCTAAAAAATGAACCTTCTTATCAGAAGTTTATAGACAATGATCATTTGAAAACATGCATTTTTATTCATTGGCAAATCAAGATATTGACCAAAACAACTATTCCTAAAAAAAATCTTCCAAATCATTCTCCCGGAGTATGATCATAAAGGAGTCGAAAGATTTTCCCATGGCAGACCTTATAAAGCTACCACCAGTAGCATTAGACTGGAAATGCACAGGGAAAGTGTGTGCATTGACAGTTTTGATCCCATCATCCTCAACTTCATTTTTTTTTCCTTCTTCCTCAACCTCTTTATTTTTTCCTTTATCTTCCTCAACTATTTTTTCTTCTTCTTCCTCAACTTCTTTTTTCCTCTTCTTCTTCCTCAACTTCATTTTGTTCTTCTTCTCTTACTTCATCACCATCAACTTCATTTTTATCTTTTCTATCATCACCATCCTCATTTTTTTCTTGTCCTTCTTCATCTACAACAAATTCATGGATAATTTCAAAATCTTCTTGAGAAACTCCTGGTTCTACTTGAGAAGAAGAAACTCCTGACTCTACTTGAGAAGAAGAAACTGCTTCAAATGCAAGTTTTTCTAAAAGAGTGGAAGTGGAATTTTCATTCTTCCTACCAGTTTTAGTCCTAGGCCTCTTCTGGATCTTTGTGTCAGTTGTTAGCAGAATTTTTCTTTTGACATGAGGCATTATATTTTTATCTGCAACCCCAAAATCAAATATTTCTTAACAAAAATAACAACAACCAAACACAACAACACAACACACAAACAACAACACATCACCCAAGTACGATTCAATGCCACAAATGAAGTAACCAACAAAGCACAAAACCCTCCCTAAATCCTAACCAACCAACTACAAATTGAAGCTTTTTGAAAACAAATAGTATGTAAAAACAAATAGCAACCAACCATCCTACAAATAAATAAGCGATAAACCACTAAAATGTCTCGATTTAATATCAGTAAGTATTTCAAAATCCTAATTAAATTTTACCTGAGAAGATATCGACGATAAATTAGGAATGATGAGGGCAGTAATGACTTGTGTAGAAACTATCGCAACAGATTACACTTATCTTGTAGAAAATATCGCAACAACAAGTGGATCTGTGAAGAAGAATAATGGAGAAACAAGAAGAGAGATGAAAGGAAAGAAAGAAGGAAACAAAACGGAAATTAGTAAAAGTAAATTAAATTTGGAATATGAAACAACCTTTTATAGAGGAGAGAGGGAAAAAATGACGTTTGTTTTCTACCCTTTGATTTTGTTTGAATTTTGACAATATAATGTTGCAACATATGACAATTCAAAGTGACATATGTTGCCACATATCTCCTTTCTATTGGGACACATGCAAATAATTCTGTGATTTTTTTTTATAACTAAGATTATATATGTTGCCACATATCACCTTTCTGTTGGGGCACATACAAATAATTGCGTGATTTTTTTACAACAAAAGCTATATATGTTGCCACAGATACCACATTTCTTCCTTTCCACATTTGTTCCAACAAAATAAAAGTAATAATAATCATTAATATTATGAGCAAAAATGAACGATTGACCAATTGTTTTTTACAACTTATCAACAAAAATGTAATTTCACAATGGTATACATAACCATCAAAACTAAATTTAATCAATGGTGGTAACCATAACATTTTCATCTGGATATATGAACTTTGCTTTTTTAGGTCTAGCCTTTGTGTCTTCATTGTTACTAACATAGCCACTCTGAGTCTTTAAAATCCCATAATTCCATAGGAGTGAATCATATCTCATGCGAAGGAATTGAGAAATAATTCCACAAAATGGTACTTGTAATCCATCACTCAAAAACTCGGCGTATACATCAACAAAAAGTCCACAATCACTGCATGGTACATCATCAATTAGAAAATATAATAAACTGAATATTAACATAGTATTTCGATAGTGGTGAGACAAAAAATTAATGTGATACTTACAAACTATTGCTTGCTTGTTGGGCAATACTAGTAACATGTATGACTTGGAATGGGTAAGATTTGTTCTTGCCCTGGTAAGATTCAAGAACTGACAAGTTGGTTTGGTCTTTTTGCTCCAAAAATCCACTGGACTCAAGGTACATTGGCAGCATTGTAGACAACTTCTGAATCTCGATGCATAATTTTCTGTTAGTCCTAGATGAGGACGTCGAATCATACACCTTTATGCATCATTCCTTCAATACAACGACAACCAAGACCCAATGAAACTCCTTATTACAATTTACAAGGACATAAACCTCATCTGTGAGGTTCCATGATAGTCCAACAGGTATACTAAACCCTTTGATAGTGTCAATGATTTTATTCTCATTTTCAGGAACAACATTGGCATTGCCAATGTATGTTTTGAAAAAATAATTAGTAGTGGTATATCTATATTTAGAATGGATTTTTTGCTTCAACTTCTTCCGTAAATAGTACAAAATGACATCCACATGCTGCACAGATGCATCAATAAGTGTATTTCTGTATCAATTATTTATATTTATCCATGTCTTAATCAAAACATAAGTGGGCATGAATTTACCTCATCATTCCAACACCTATTAGTTGAGACATTACGTAGAACTAATCCTTCTTCTTCGAAAATGCAACTACAAAATCAAGTTGTTTGAATCAGGTTTCAAGCAATTGACTAAGTAGTGATCATCCTTGTCTCTTTTGTAATTGTGTAAACATTAAGAAGTTGACATCAAGAAGTACTAATAATTTAGTGGACATCATAGTTGAATGAATTTCCTTTTTTGCATGATGCTTGTAAAGACCCTTGTTTATCCATTGCGAGAATGATGACATTAGTCTAGTTGGACCCTCGCCGACAATGTTAAAACCTTCAAATGGATATTGTTGCTTCTTCACATCACAACTGACAACTTTCTTCTCTTTTTCTTTCTCTTTCTCTTTCTCCTTGCCTTTTGCGATTGAGGAAGATACTGGAGCAGTAGTCATTGATTTTTTTCTTTTGCTAATTATAGATAGTGATCGGGAAATTAATTTTTTCAACCTCCTACACTTCAAAGGCTGTGAAATCTTCATGGATGTATGGACATCAATATTGTATGTCATTTCCTTAAAAATATTAGTGAGTTTTTTATCACGGCTAATAAAATATTCATGTTGCTGCTCATATCCTTCGCATCGACAAGAAGAACATTTGATGTTAGATGAGGAAGCAACAGTACTAGCAAAAGATTGAGTTGTTGCCACAGATGAAGCTCCTTGTGACATTTTATCTACAAGGTAAATAAAAAAAGGTTGACAATTTACAATTGATTATGAAATAATAAGGGCAGCAATTTATACTTACGTTGACACAGATGAACATTTTGTTACCAAAATATACCTTTTGTTGACACAGATGAATCTTTTGTTGCCACCGATGAATCTTCTGTTTTAATATACGGGTAACTTGTTACTACAGATGATCATTCTGTTGCTCTAACACATATAGGGATGCTAATGGCACAGTGTAGGGTGGAGTGGTGAAGGTTGAGCTTAACCCGCAAAATTTTTAATCCGCCCACCCTGTCCTGCATAACAACTCTTTTCATTTTCAACCCGCCCCCGCATGAACCCGCCTCACATAATTTTTTTAATATTTTTTTCTAGTTATGTTCGATACTAAAAATAAAATTCATAAAAATAAATTCATTTTTTCATTAAGTTGTATTAATTTAATAGGATAATGACTTAAAATTTTATTTTTTAGAGGTCAATTGGGAAACATGTAAGAAATTTTATTATTTTTTATTGAACCATTTTCATTTATTATCTTGAATATTTTAGTAGCTTAAATGAAATTATCTTAATAAATAATGCTCTATCACTCTTATAACATGTTAAAAGTTAAAATTAAGTTTGAACTAGAGCTGTCAATATGGGCTAGGCCAGTTGTGCCAGCCTGGCATAACCCGTGATTTGATAGGGTTGGGATACGATATTTGGAGCCCATTTAAGAAAAGGGCATTTTAGCCTGGCCTGAATGAGTCTGTCGATTTGTGGGGCTTGAGAAATATGGATTGGGGTGGCCCGTGGGCCAAATAAAAAGTAATTAAAAATAAAAAAAAGTATTAAAAATAACAAGAGTCTAAACTCAAAATCAGTTTAAAGTTTGAAATATTACAATTTAAATTTAAATTATATTTATAAAATATGTATTACATAAAATAAAAATTTCCTAAAATTTCTAGGAATCACTACATAGACCGTAACATATGAAATATTGTCATAGTTTTAGTGTTTTATTATGATCATTAGAAAACAATTAGGTTAATATTTTTATTTAGCTATTTATGCTTTTACTTGAAATCAAACTTAATAAATATTATAAAGATAATTTTATTTGTGGACTTTATTAACAAGTAGTAACACTAACACCATGCAATATTATCTTGTTGATATTTATGATAATATAAATTATAATTTAATTTTAAAAACTATAAAAAATATATTTTTACAAAAGGAGGGCTAGCTCGACAAGCCCGTAGCCCACATACTTGTGGGCTGGACTGACCATTTTCTAGTCCACACCAAAAATGAGCTAGCCCGGCCTGGCCCATCAAATTTCAAAGCTTGTATGGGTTAGCCCGGATGGGGTGGGCCAGCTCATATTGACAACTCTAGTTTGAACCAACATAAAATCACATATACCCACAACCCGCCTCGCCCCACATTAATTTTATACAAACCCACTTCAACCCGCCCTGCATCCGACCCGCCCCACACAACCTTAAACTCGCCCCGCATCCGCCGCACCCTGCACCGCCCCATTACCATCCCTAAACACATAGGTGACATGTTCCAACATATGATAACTATGTAGGAATGTGTATCAACATATCACTAATATGTTGCAACATACGACACATCTTTCAGAAAATGAAATATATTTTGGACAACTGAACAAGACTAAATTTCTACAATCATATGAACAAACATAAACAACAAAAATGACTCTTCATTGAACAACAACAATACATATACATTTTCTCAAAATTAGGGATATTTTTGGGTTTGTCGATTTTCTTTTAAAAAAAAAATAGGTACAATTACACCATTATTCAATTTTCACATATATAGAACGATTTCTTGTTCATTAACCCAAGAAAAAGACTTAGTATCAAGAATGTGTTGTTCGAAAATCTTTCAAAAAAAAAAGACTTACCCGTTTTAATTCGAACACGACCTTCAGTTCTGAAAGAGAGAGTGACGGCTGGAGATGAGGAGGAAGATAATGGAGAGAATATTTGTTGATGTAGTCGGATTTTCTAAGGAAGAAGAAGAAGAAGAGCAGAACGTTGGAGAAGAAGAAGAGAGAAAGTTCTAATTTCTTTTACTTTTTTTTTTAATGGTTTGGATAGAATTAAAGTAGTTGAAAAATGTAGTGTTTTTTTGTATTTTATAAAAGATTAGAAAGTTTTGAAAATGTTAATTTGGTCCCAGATTAACTTAATTACACTTTAAAGTGGATTTGACCATTTCTTGATCAAAGTGTCGAAACAAAACCAAAACTTAGTTGACACATTTTATTTGATTTTATCTTCTTACTTTAGGTTTTTGACATTTTATATAATGTGAAGTTGTGAACTCAAAGTTACTATAAGCATGATTTGAAGGCTAAAGAAAAAATGTAATAACTAGTAAAATATTGAGATTAATATTCAATATATGTGTAAAGGTAAAATAATAAATTACTAACATTTTAATGTGTTATCAACTTATCCAATAAGTCAATATTAAAAAAAAAAAAGACATATCGAAAATCAATAAATTGAAAATATTTTTCTATAAAATTATTAAAAAATTATTCACACAATAACCTAATTACAATATATCAATAATATTTTTTTTGATTCGATTTATAAATGGGTTCATTTTGTGCACACCCTAGATATTTATAAACTTGGGTGATGAAAAACCCTTGGTTTATATAGAGGCGTAATGAGTGAAACTACGTGTCATTTGTGGCTACGGATTTTCGCCAATCCAATCCACAAAAAAAGAGCAGGCACCTGGCCAGTTATTGAAAAGAAAAGAGAAGAAAATCTTGGTAAAGAAACCAAAAAAGTTTGGGAATGGCTGCAGTGGGGATAGGTGGTGTAGTACTCCATTCTTCATTTCTGGGGAAGAAAGTGAAGCTTAAGCCTATATGTTTGTCGATACGATTGAAGAAACAATGTAATATTTCAATTTGTGGTAGCTTTGTACATGATCTTTTTGTTGGAGTTGGGGTAGGACTACCCTGTACTGTAATGGAGTGTGGTGATATAATTTATAGAAGCACACTACCCAAGTCAAATGGAATCACAGTGACTGTTCCTGGGGTTATTTTGGCTTTGGGTACCCTCTCTTACCTCTGGGCTACTCCTGGTGTTGCTCCTGGTTTCTTCGATATGTTTGTTCTTGCCTTTATTGAAAGATTCTTTCGACCTATTTATAAGAAGGTACCTATAAATATAAGTGAATTAATTAGTTTTCTTATCTTCTTTGTTCCCCAAATTCTCTATCTTATCTTGTTTTGTTTGCAGGATGATGTTGTATTGGGAAAGAAACTGGGTGAGGGATCTTTTGGTTCTGTTTATAGAGTTTCTTTGGCAAGAAAGCCATCATCAAAGCCTGCTGATTTAGTCTTAAAAAAAGCAACTGAATATGGAGCAGTGGAAATATGGATGAATGAGCGTGTGCGTAGAGCTTGTGCTAATAGTTGTGCTGATTTTCTCTATGGTTTTCGAGAGGTACACTTGTTCATCATCATCATATATATCACTTATTCCAATCACTTATTTATGTTGAAAATGCTGCTAGACTTCTTCAAAGAAAGGAGCAGAGTATTGGCTTCTTTGGCGTTTTGAAGGTGAAGCTACACTTGCTGATTTGATGCAGAGTAGAGAGTTTCCCTACAATGTAGGTATTCCTTTCTCTTCTTACCTATAATGCATATTTTTCTCTACTTTTCATATAATCACAACTGATTTCAGGACAACACTTTGCTCTCGTGGTAAATGTTCACTAATTCCAATTCATCTGGATAGATAGTTAAGAATTTTCCTATTTCATTTGCTACTTAGAGCTCTGTGCTTATACCATGCGAATTTGTGATTTGAGGTTAATGTACAGATTGTGAAAAGATCTTAGTTTCCCGTGTATGAGAGAAAACGGCAGATCAGGTGGACTATAGAATCTATATATTTATAGTTGTTAAAGGATCATTTGATATTTATTGGTATAAATTAGTCTCCTAAAAAGATCTAAATGTAGGAGAAATCCCTAGCACTGATAACTAATACTACAATGTTTTCTATTGAATGAAAAATTCTCTTGAAACAGTATCAACCTTCTCGGTTCAGATATAACAGGAATATCTTCATTTTAGGCATTTACACGTTAAGGGGAATTAGCAAATACAAAGCTGAGAAGAATGATTTTTGATTTCGTAGTGGAAGTTTATGATAGATACTGATAGGGTTAAACAACAAAAGGATGTTGAATAAAGCACTTAGAAAATGCAATTATCTGCTAATTGGAAAGAGATAAACAATATGAAGAAAATGTCCTCCTAATTGAGAAAAGATTCTACAGAAAGTTATCCATGAACATTCACCATTCACTGCATTGTTAAAACTACCTCTTCAAGTTGAGATATATAATAAATTCTGTCATATCGTACCATGTTTATATATATATGTTCAGCATATCCAAAATATTGCACATGTGACCTAATGGCTTCAAGGTTGAACAATTGCATAGTTTGTATTCATTTTCATTGATACCCATATGTGAGTTATTATAATTCATTATTTTGAATAATTGTAATTTCTTGTGTCCGACTCTTATAGAGTTGCTCCGAATGGTGAATTACTAAATTCTGATCATTTCTCTCAGAAGAACATTTATTTTTATCTACTTAAATGTTCGCAGAACTCTTAACACAATTAAGCTGTAAATTCTTTTTCCAAAGGCTAGCTTTGAGCTAACTTTAAGAGCCAAATGACCCCACATATTACATAATTTACTTGCTCTACATTGCGGAAGTAAGTCTTTACAATCTGTCCTTCTATACAGATTTAGCAAATGAAAGAAAATAATTGACATAGACAATAACAACTAGTTGCACTAATGTTTGGTTATTATGGTGGATTCGGTATTTGTCGCGACTGTTTTTCATCTATTCTAGTCGAGATTTTATGATGGTGGTCTAGAGGTAAGTGTGATATTAGATATTATCTTAGAAAACTTCTGAGACAAATTATTGAGTATTGAAATATTAAAAATAAAAAATTGGAAAGAGTCAATGAGCTGGATGGATATAAAGGAAGCTCGGCTATAAGTAGCGTCTGGTTGTGTTGCAGTTTTTGTTGCAAGTCCTTTCTGCAAAAGTTACTATCTGTTTTATCCTCCCCCTCCTGCACTCTCTCTCATGATTTATTAAATCATCAGGTAGAATCATTGATCCTTCGAGAGGTTCAGGACTTGCCCAAAGGTTTGGATAGAGAAAATAGAATCATATTGACAATTATGAGACAACTCCTATTTGCTTTGGATGGACTTCACTCCACAGGGATAGTACATAGAGATATTAAGCCTCAAAACATAATTTTCTCTGAAGGTAAACTGTCCTGTTAATATTTCTGGTTGAGTTTGATTGTCTACTTGTAAGTTGTAATTAATATCTCTCTGAAGCAGGTTCTCGCGCGTTCAAAATAATTGATCTTGGTGCTGCAGCTGATTTGAGAGTAGGAATCAATTATATTCCTAAGGAGTTTCTTTTAGATCCAAGGTAATTTCCTACTCTGTAAACTGACAAGTTTGTGTATGCACAAGTGGAAATTTCTTGTTCAACACATGGACATTAATAACATCTATATTTTCTATTCTGCGACCTTTGTTTGTTGGAACTAATTATCCCCTTGATAAAAGTGGCATAATATAATTGTCAGCTCATAACGATGACTTCTTATCATCTTTTCTGATAATCATTTCAAAAACATCTCCAATCAAATTAAATAAAAGAACATGCATTTTCCATCCTTTTTATTATTAGGGTAATGTATATTCTAACCTCAACATCTCAGTCTGTGTTTGTTGTTGCTTTCATGGATTAATAAAGTATGATGCCAATTTGCTCGTCGAATCATGTCCATTTTTTCACTTTACATATTTTCTGAATTCAATTTGTTTTGTTAATCATGCCTTTGTTATCAATAACCAGGTGTCCTCAAACCTCCCAAATGAACCATCAGTGCTAACCTTATAAGTTCTTAGAGGACTACCAGGAAAATCAACTTCATTTTTGAGTGTTAAAAGTGTTCTTTCTATAATGCTCAAGCTAACAAACTGAAACTTATTTGCCTAAATAGAAAAAAATTCAGGACCCGACAGAGTGATGTCCCTGAAATTGAGTGATGAAATATCAGGATTTTTCAATTTAATGGGTATGTTATGTACCATAATGATTGAGTATTTTCTCCGCACATTTTAAAGAACATTAGATGACTTTGAGATTGGATTTATGGCATGTTTTTGCCTGTTAGTTTTAATTATGTTAGCTTAATTTACATGAGAGATGCACTGAGTATGAATGATCATGTTCCTTATTCAATTATAAAGAAATGAATTGATCTCTTATTTATCCCACGTCCAAATGGTCAATTTGTGTTGTTATACTGATCTGACTGTATATTGACTATTGAGATTGGTATGATCTCAAAAATTAATCTTTGTACCATTAAAAGGTGAAGAGAAAATAGATGCATTCTGTGTTACTGATCATCTGTTTTTTGGAAGACTTTCAGGTAATACCATTTATAACTTGGTATGTTTGCATGGGTGGATCTTTTACTTAGGGATTTGGTTTACTTATTTTTCTAACTCTATCTTTTCCGGTCAAGATACGCTGCACCAGAGCAATACATTATGAGCACACAAACCCCTTCTGCACCGTCTGCTCCAGTTGCAACTGCACTTTCCCCAGTTCTATGGCAGGTTTGATGACCAGTCACTCACTTTTGACTAATTACCTCTTTTTTTTTTTTAATCTATAAAATTAACTCCTTGTTATGCTACTTTTTTTTTTTTAACAGCTGAATCTCCCAGACCGATTTGACATCTACAGTGTCGGTCTCATATTCCTGCAAATGGTTAGATTCAAATCGAAAGCTATTTACTATTAATATTTCTTAGACAAAATTTAGCTCTCTAGGAGAATCTAGACATTTGAGTTCCGGAATAAAAAGAATTACAAGGAAGTGATTGTCAGTTTCTTTAGATTTTCTTATCTAAATGTAAAAAACATGATGTGATTCTCTGAGTTAAACAAAAAGCTAGTCAACCAGGATCTTGAACTTTAAGCAAAAAACAGTAGTACGAAAAAACTGATGTGTCTCGTGATATAGAACATGGAATTAAGTGTTTCTAAAATGAGGTTAAAGATGATATTCTGAACTATAAAATAACTACTCACTTGTTCTAAAAGAAGCAACGACTTCAAAAGAAGTTAAATTGTGATCTGATTTTGGATGGGGAAGATGTGTTCTTGAATGATCAAATGATTTGTAGTTCCTAAAGTTACCGCTTGAAATCAATTAACGTGGCTAAGAAACCTCACACATATTTGAGAACATGATAAGGACTATCACCACTTGGTTTGGTTTCTTCTTTGATGACTACATTTGCTATTCTAATAAGGAAAGAAAATAGATAAAAGCAAGGAAATAAAATGCCTATTCTACAAGGAAACAATAAAGAAATTAAAATATACCAACAAAAGGAAATAACAACAATATTTCCCATTCTAAGAAGGAATAATATTTAACATAGCTTCTTGGACTTCATGGACTAGAAAAGTTTCTTGAAGTTGAAAATAAGTCCACACACTTATTCTTGGGCATGGAAGAACTTTTACTCGGCTGGTTAAGTAAGAAAAGCCCTATATAGCTTCGTGGTTTACACAAGTACATGAGGAAGAAAATGAATGATGACCTGCAAGTAGTAACTTTATGGATATTAAGTAAGAAACAAAGGTCCTTTAATTAAGGGTGGCCTTTGCATGATTTATTTGAGGAAAGGTGACTCATATTTGTGCTTTTTTTTTTGGGTAGGTGCAACTCTTTTGAGATTAGTGTTAATGCCACTGATTTGAAAACCCCCACATTTTCTTGTATACACAAAGGCCCCACATTCCCCATCCCTCTCTCCTTCACTTCCATAACCGCCAATTCTTCATTTGTCACTTCCTCCACCACCACCTCGTCTTCTTTCCCCGCCTCAACTGTCGCCTCCTTCTCCGCCACATCTCTGCCTCCCCTCTACTTCCACCTTCAATAGTAAATTCAACTTCTTCCTTGGGTTGTTGCAAACAACTACTAAATTTCTTGGAACAACTTCAATAGTTATTGCAACAACTAAACAAATTCTAAGTTACTGTAACACATTCCGTAGTTGTAATTATCAAATTTGTTGCAATAAGACTCGGTAGTTGTTTATGATAACTTACTGAAGTTGTTGGATTTACTGCAGAATCTCCTTAGCTGCTCCAAAAATTGTATTTTCCGAATCACCTCCACCAATCTTCATACAACAAAAATACAAATAGTTTGTAGATTAAAAACAAGACAGTGAAGAAGAAAAAGAGAAAAAGGAGGGAATTCAAAAAACTGAATTTTGAACATGAAAAGTGGGCATGTATGCATTATTTTAAAAACTTGGATAGTTAATATTTTACCCTCAATTTTGGAGTTATAAATTATTCTTTCTGAATTTTAATATTTCCATTCAGGCTTATTTTAACTGAATCGTGGCTGACATGGTCAAGATCAATTTTTTGTTCAAGATTTGAGAGGTTCCTTAAATTAAATATACTCTAGAGTCAAGTTTAAAAAAAATGTTGGTTTCCTTTCTCCTTTTCTTTAGCTCATATAACCAAGATCTGGATTCGCGATAACTTCAAACAAATTGCGCATTGGATGTGATCTTACCTATTTCAATAGGCTCCCCCTTCCTCCGTAATGGGCTTATCTGGTGCAAATACGGATTAGTCAAGCCAATTGGCTTCACATACCAATGGTTAAACCAAAAACAAAATAGAATTGAATATTGCATGTACAAGATGTTAAATTTAACTCTGTATTACAGTCAGAAATAGGTTAAATGCTGATATTTCTGTCTTGTATTGTTTTCTGAAGAATTTATATGTTGTTTGTTCCATGATAGGCATTCCCAGGATTACGCAGTGACAACAGTCTCATTCAATTCAACCGACAACTGAAGAGATGTGACTATGATTTAGTTTCGTGGAGACAGAGTGTAGAGCCTCGTGCTGGCCCTGAACTTAGGAAAGGCTTTGAGTTGTTAGATTTGGATGGTGGAATAGGGTGGGAGCTATTAACATCTATGGTACGTTTCAAAGCACGCCAAAGAATTAGTGCAAAGACAGCTTTAGCTCATCCTTACTTTGATAGAGAAGGTCTGCTAGCCCTGTCCTTCATTCAGAACCTAAAGCTGCAATTCTTCCGGGCTACACAACAAGACTATAGTGAAGCTGCAAACTGGGTTGTTCAACTAATGGCAAAATCAGGAACAGAACAAGATGGGGGCTTCACGGAAGCACAACTTCAGCAGCTTAGGGTATGTATTCTCATGGCTTTACGACATTGTTACTAATGTTGGTTATTAAATGTAAAATTTCCTCAATACGCTTTGTTTTGTTTTTCCAATTGTGATTTACAGGAAATAGAGCCTAAGAAGAAGTCAAATGCGCAGAGGAATGCTCTTGCATCAGCTCTTCGACTTCAAAGGAAAATTATAAAAACTCTGAATGAAAGTATGGATGATCTTAGCAACAAACGGAAAAGCTTATGGTGGAGCCGATGGATTCCAAGAGAGGAATGAAATTAGTAAATGTGTACAAAATAGTTTTAGCACTTCGTTTCATGGAAGCTTACTTACTAGTTTCATTCTCATTTGACAATGTAAACCAATTTTTGAACATAGATTATTGTATGTAAAAAGTGAAAATATCTTATACCAATATGTACACTTGTTTTATTATTTATACAAAGATATGGAGTTAACAGTTGATTTTCTATGTAGCCTGGTAAAATTGACAGAAAACCAGAGGAGAACATTTTATAATTGTAACATCATTTGTTTCAGCCCACCTTAATGCTTCTACAGAAAGGTGAAAAATCGTGAACAGTAGAAGCACTATTACTGGTGGAATAATACTATATGTAAATAATATATATATTTTAAAAAAAGTATACATACAATAAGCAAAATCACTTGAAAATAATGAAAAAGAATATTCAATTTAGAATTAAAAATAGTCTTACTTTGTTTTTTTTTTTTTTTTTTTTTTGTGTAATTTCTTTCTTTATTTGAAAACAATATACTGTACATATCTCCTTGATTTTGTTCAATTGAGATATAGCCATTGAGTTGTGATCGGTTAGTTGGAGTTCGAGTTAGTAATAAGAGAGTTGAGATTTATCCTTAAGGTGTGAATAAGGGGAAAAAAAGGGGTGGGGCGTGGGGGTATAAAGAAACAAATTAGAGAAAATGTGTAACACCTGGGATTCGAGAAATGACAACATTTCAGTTTCAGAAGAATTTGGTGCCATCTGACGGAGGCCAGCCATGGCTCGTGGACTGAGCCACGGGTTGTAGGTCTAGTCTATGGATTGGCCACCCAAATAGGCTCAGAGGACCACAAACCACGGCTTGGACCAACAAACCGTCGTTGGGTCCACGGTCCGTGGATCATGGCCTCAAAGTCCAGTCTCTGATGAAGACAACAGACGTGTAGGATGGACCGTCGGTCAAACAACGGTCCGTTGGTCAAGGCCAGTAAGTCGAAGGTCGGTAGGTATTCTAGGGGCAATTGGGTCTTTTCCTAATTAGTTTAGCCTAATACTATGTCGTTTTACCCTTCACCAAAACATTTAAAGTGTTTTAACTCTAAAATTTCTCAATTGAAAATTGTTCTCTCAAATTTACAAAAGAAGAACAAGTCTACCTCTCAAATATTTCTCTCTCTAGAAAACTTGAAGAAGAAGGGTCAAAGCTAGGGTTTGCAAGTCAATTCTCCAATTCCTCCATTGAAGTTAAGCAATTTGCATTGAGGTATGATAGTTTTCATCCATGGATTCCTTTCATTCACGGAGTTCACAAATTCACCTATTTTCAAAGCTAGAATTCTCCAATCTAGTTAGGATTTTCTTCTTTGATATGGGTTCCTTTAACTATTGATTTAGTTGATTGATCTATGATATTTTATGCATGAATCGAGATAATCTAATGATTTTGTGATGATTCCCCATGAACCCACGTAATTTCCATGTTTTCTAAATTATGATCATATGATGTGGGTGTTGGATTATGAAAGAGAAGTTTATGAAATTAAGCATGTTCTTATGAATGCTTGAGAGTGAAGTATCAATGATAATGTTGTTGTTGTGTTGTTGAGAGGATTTTCTCATAAACACATGAAAGCATGATTGTGAAAAGTTTTCTTATATAAGTAAGGGTTCTAAGGTTGAAAGGTCTTCTCACCGAAATGAATCAAATATAAAAATCTATCCTATTAAAACCTAGCTTGGATTGGTTATCGAATGATACCATTCTATGGATGATTTATGACTTATGACCTAGCTTGGATTGGCAAGATGATGTTACCTTCCATAGATAATTGGAACAAGTAAGAACATGCCTATTCTGTGGGATTTATGCTTAGCACCGAGAGGGTATTGAGATGGAAGCTCTCCCGTGAGTAGAGGCCGGGTTTCTAGAAGCAATCTCCTTATCCCTTACCTATGTGCTACCATAGGATGATTGTCTAGATAGACATTAGCTAGTGGATCCACCTAAGCTGGAAGTTCATGGACCTTACCTTGGCAAGTAGGACAACCCTTTTCGATGTGGGAGACATCGGGGGATCATGTTATAGCTCACATAGTCTCTATGTCAGTTAAGGCAACTTCCCACAATAATAATGAACTAACGTTACTTCAAGAATTATCTCACATGTGTTCAAAGGATTTAAAGATGTTAGCTTGCAATGACCATGTTTATGACTTATGCTTTCTAACTCTTTTTATATCATGTTTTAGCTTGGTCATTGTATGTCATGAAATGTCCATTTTTTCTAGCATGATCTAAATGTTTATATGCATGGCTATCATACTTGGTACATATTTTTTACCACACATACTCTTGCCTACATTTCCCCAAATATAGGGTCTGACAGTTAGGGTTCTCGATTTCGTGGCTAGAGGTTGACTTAAGAGATTTCGAGCTTTGGTGAGTCCTCATGCTTTGAGGACAGATTTTCATTGTTTTCAGTCTTCTTTCTTATTTTCAGCTCTGGACATGATGTATGGGATAGGCCCAATTTCATTCTATTGTACTAGATGGCTAATGAGACAAAGTGTTTAGAATTCCGCTTTATGTACTATAAAAACTATTGGGACTTGAAATGTATTTCATTATCTCTTTGTTCTATTTCTTATGTTATGAATGCTAAGTGCCCTGTATGGGGCCTCTCAAGGTCTTATACACCATGTTACACCTACGGGGTACCTTGGGTCCTGACAAACTTTATATTCAGAGCACAAGGTTTAGAATGGTCCTAGGATGTCTCATAAGCCACGTCGAGTAGAGTCTTGTTCATGAGTGTGAAGTGTGCTACATTTATGAATGAGAGTCTATAAGATGATTAGGAAACTCCAGTTCTTTCATTACTCTAAAGTCGTGCGATATATTTTAGCTCTATAAGTTCTCTCTCCTAATCCTTATCTGATGCTTTATAGGATATGGCTACTCGAAGAGCTTAGGCTAGAAGGAATGTGATGGAGAATGCAGAACAAGAAGCTCCTCCCCAAGCTACTCAAGTTCTGGTCGACCCTTTTGCCGAGCAAGTGACTAATGTGGAGTCTAGGGTTGCTTTTTAAGTATTGGCTCAAGCCATGACAGCCCAAGTCAATAGGGAGGTTGCGGTTCCCGTGAACCTAAATGTGGGTAAGGCGACATCTAAAGTGAGGGACTTCACTAGGATGAATCCTCCGGAGTTTCGTGGTTATAATGTTGCGGAAGATCCTCAAGAGTTCATTGATGAGGTTTACAAGGTGTTGATGAACATGGGAGTGACAACGGTGGAAAAGGCGGAGTTGGCTGCTTATCAACATAAGGGTGTTGCATAAATTTGGTTAAAAAACAAATGGAAAGAAGGGAGATTGGAAGATGCAAGTCCTCTTGACTGGGAAAGGTTTAAGGTTGCTTTCCTTGATAGGTTCTTTCCCATTGAGATGAGGAAGGAAAATGTTCTTGAGTTTATCAACCTTCATCAAGGAAGTATGAGTGTGAGGGAATATGTTTTGAAGTTCACACAATTGTCTAACTATGCCCCTGCAATGGTTGCTGATCCTAGGGCAAGGATGAGTAAGTTCATTTTGGGTGTGTCCGAAATAGTGGTTAAAGAATGTCGTACCCCATGCTCATTAACGGCATGGATATTTCTCTTCTCATGGTTCATGCTCAACAGATCGAAGAGGATAAACTTAAGGAAAAGTCTAAGGAGACAAAGAGGGCTAAAGATAGTGATGGAATTTCTCTTATGAAAGATCTGATGGACATGGTTGTCCTAGATTTTGACAAAGGTTTTTGGATCAAGGTTCCTCCAATTCTCCTCTTAGGTTCAATAAATATAGGGAGTCTAACCCTAAGCCTCAAGGAGAAATAATAGTGGGTCTTCATTGCTTATGTATACTTGTGCTAGGTATGGAACGAAGCACAAGGATAAGTGCCTAGCCGGCTCAGACGATTGCTTCAATTGTGGTAAAAGTGGTCATAAGATGGGGGATTGCCTAATACTTATGGCTGAAGGAAGAGAGGGCAAGCAAGCTCCTCCTAGTGGTTCGGGTTCCAATGCTCCCAAGAAAAATTGATTTTGTGCACTTCATATCGTGGTGAACAAGAGGGTTCTCCTGATGTGGTTATCGGTATGTTAAAAGTATTCCAACTTGTGTTTATGCTTTACTTGACCCCGGTGCCACCTTATATTTTGTGACGCCATATGTGGCTATAAGGTTTGATGTTCTTGCTGATGTGTTGTTAGATCCTTTTTCTATCTCTACTCATGTTGGTGATTTTATTGTGGCTAAGAGGGTCTATAGAAAGTGTCCAATTTTCTTGTCCCATAAAGTTACTCTTATTGATTTGGCAGAGCTTGATATGCTAGATTTGAAGTTATCATTGGTATGGATTGGGTGCACTCATGTTATGCTATTGTCAATTGTAGAACTCGTGTAGTCAAGTTTCAGTTTTCGAATGAGACTATCCTAGAATTGAAAGGGGGAAACTCAATGCCTAAGGGTTAGTTTGTCTCTTGTTTTAAAGCTAGAAAGATGATCTCTAAGGGTTGCATATACCATCTAGTTAGGGTGAAGGATGTGGATTTCGAAATCGGTCCCCATTGTTAATAAGTTTCTGGAAGTGTTCCAAATGATTTACCCGGTATTCCTCCCAAGAGGAAAATAGACTTTGGTTTTAACCTTCTCCAGTTTTGTTTGTTAGAAAGAAAGATGGATCTCTTCATATGGGTATTGACTATCGCCAGTTGAACTAGGTGACCATTAAGAATAAGTATCCTCTTCGAAGGATAGATGATTTGTTTGACCAACTTCAAGGAGCGAGTTACTTCTCTAAGATTGACCTTCGATTGGGTTTTTACTAGTTGAGGGTGAAGGAAGATGACATTCCGAAGATGACTTTTCAAACTCGGTATGGCCATTATGAGTTTTTGGTGATGTCTCTTAGTTTGACTAATGCTCCAGCGAAATTTATGGATTTGATGAATAGGGTGTTTAGACAATAACTTGACATGTTTGTGATTGTGTTCATTGATGATATATTGATTTATTCGAGAAGTGACGATGAACATATTAATTATTTGAAAATTGTGTTGCAAATTCTCAAGGACCACCAACTCTTTGCAAAGTTTAGCAAGTGTGAGTTTTGGCTAAGGTCCGTAGGTTTCCTTGACCATATTGTTTCAAGTAAGGGTATTGAGGTAGATCCTAAGAAGATGGATGCGGTCAAGAGTTGGCCTAGACCTCTATCCCTTTCGAATATTAGAAGTTTCTTGGGTCTAGCCGATTATTATAAGAGGTTTATTGAGGGGTTTTCCTTTGATTGCCTCTCAATTGAATGAACTGACTCAAAAGAAGGCTAAGATCATATGGTCTGAAGCATATGAGAAGAGCTTTCAGGAATTGAAGGATAAACTTACTTCAGCTCCGGTGTTGACTTTACCGAAAGAGACTGATAGTTTTGTTGTTTATTGTGATGCCTCGAGAATTGGGCTAGGATGTGTGCTTATGTAAAATGGGAAAGTCATTGCCTATGCCTTAAGGAAACTTAAGGTTCATGAGAAGAATTATCCTATCCATGACCTTGAACTAGCGGCGGTTGTTTTTGCCTTAAATATTTGGAGGCACTATTTGTATGGTGTTCATGTTGATGTTTCTACAGACCACAAGAGTTTGCAATATGTGTTTAATAAGAAGGATTTAACTCTTCGCCAAAGAATGTGGTAAGAGTTACTGAAGGATTATGATACAAGTATTCTCTATCACCCCTGTAAAGCGAATGTGGTGGTGTATGCTCTTAGTCGGTTGTCTATGGGTAGTGTTGCTCATATCGAAGAAGATAAAAAGGAGTTGGTTAGAGATGTTCATAGTTTGGATCGGTTAGGTGTTCAATTAGTGGAATCTACCAAGGGTGGTGTTATGATTCACAACAACTCAAAATCGTCTTTTGTGGCAGATGTGAAAGCCAAGCAAAGTAAGATCCAATTTTAGTTGAATTGAAGGAAGCGGTGCTTAGAAAGTCCGTATAGGCTTTCTCTCAAGGGGGAGATATTGTACTTAGATATTAAGGTCGTTTGTGTGTTCCTAATGTTGATGACTTGAGAGAACATATCTTGTCAGAAGCCCATAGTTCTTGGTATTCTATTCACCGGGGAGCTACCAAGATGTACCATGATTTGCGGGAGATCTATTAATGGAATGGGATGAAGAAGGATATTGCGGGATTTGTGGCTAAATGTCCTAATTGTCAACAAGTGAATATTGAGGATCAGAAACCAGCAGGTTTATTCCAAGATATTAACATTCCTACTTGGAAGTGGGAAGATTTAAATATGGACTTTATTGTGGGTTTGCCTCGCACTCGGTGACAACATGACTCAATTTGGGTTATAGTAGATCGAATGACAAAATCGGCTCATTTCATTCCCGTCAAGGTTTCTTATTCGGTGGAAGATTATGCCAAGTTGTATTTGAGGGAAATGGTAAGGTTGCACGGAGTGCTCACTTTTCAGTTTTGGAGATCTTTTCAAGAAGGTCTTGGTACTCGTGTTAAGCTTAACACAACCTTTCATCCACAAAATGATGGGCAAACGGAGCGTACTATCAAAAATTTGGAAAATATGTTGAGAGCTGGTGTGATTGATTTCAAGGGTAATTGGGATGATCACTTGCCTTTGATTGAGTTTGCATAAAACAATAGTTATCACTCGAGTATTGGTATGGCGCCATTTGAGGCCCTATATGGTAGAAGGTGTAGATATCCTATAGGTTGGTTTGAGGTGGTTGAAGTTGCCCTAATAGGTCCTAAGCCGGTACATGAGGCCATGGAAAAAGTTTGACTTAATAGAGAAAGGTTGAAAGTGGCTCAAAGTCGGCAAAAGTCATATGCCTATGTAAGAAGAAGAGATCTTGAGTTTGATATTCATGATAAGGTTTACTTGAAAATTTTACCCATGAAGGGTGTAATGAGGTTTGGTAAGAAAGGGAAGATTAGCCCCCGATATGTAGACCCATCTCAGATTTTGAGGTGTGTAGGTAAGGTTGCTTATGAACTTGAATTGCCTAATGAATTGGCATCGATGCATCTGATTCTCCATGTCTCTATGTTTAAGAAATGTGTTGGTGATCTGACATCTATAGTTCCCTCAGAAAGTTTAGAGGTTAAGGAGAATCTTTCCTATGAAGAAGTTCCAGTTGAGATTTTAGATCGACAAGTCAAGAAGTTGATAAATAAAAAAGTTGCTTCTGTGAAAGTGTTGTGGCAGAATTAGTTAGTTCAGGGTGCTACTTGGGAGGCCGAGGCCGATATGATGTCCCGATATCCTCATCTCATTCCTTCTACCCCTACTCTAGCTTGAGGTAATGAGTTCCTAATGGTTAACTCCTTTGGTGTCATGTGTCTTAGATATTCCCATGATTTCCTTATTAATTCATATTCATGAAAAAGTTTAAGTTTTGAGAAAATGAGTTTACTTGACTAATTTCTACATGTTTATGTATATTTGAGTGTGAGTTGCATATAGACTTCACGATGTGATATTTTGAACATGTTTTAACTTGGAGTTGATTTTTCCTCCTCGAATATATGCATTGCATGCATGATGGGCTATTATATTTAGTTTCCACCCTTTCTTATGATGTCTTGAATCTCATTCGAGGACGAATGATCGTAAGGGGGAGATAATGTAACACCTCAGATTCGAGAAAGGGCAACATTTCAGTTTCAGAAAAATCTGGTGCCATCCAATGGAGGCCAACAATGGCTCATGGACTGAGCCACGGATCGTAGGTCTAGTCCTTGGATTCGCTACCCAATTGGCTTAGAGGACTACGAACCACAACCTGGACCAGTGGACCATTGTTGGGTCCATGGTCCGTGGATCATAGCCTCAAAGTCCAGTCTCTGATGAAGACGATGAATGTGCAGGACAGACCATTGGTAAAACCATGGTTTGTCGGTCAAGGCCAGTAGGTCGAAGATCAAGAGTTATTCTAGGGGCAGTTGGGTCTTTTCCTAATTAGTTTAGCCTAATACTATGTCGTTTTACCCTCCACTGAAATCCCCTATGTTTTAACTCCAAATCTTGCCAATTGAAAATCATTCTCTCAAATTTACAAAAGAAGAACAAGTCTTCCTCTCAAATATTTCTCCCTAGAAAACTTGAAGAAGAAGTGTCCAAGATAGGGTTTCCAAGTCAATTCTCCCAGTTAAGCAATACGCATTAAGGTATGATAGTTTTCATCTATGGATTCCTTCTATTCATGGAGTTCCCATATTCTCCTATTTTCAAAGTTAGAATTCCCCAATCTAGTTAGGGTTTTCTTCTATGATATGGGTTCCTTTAAGTATTGATTTATTGATTGATCTATGATCTTTTATTCATGAATTGAGTTAATCTAATGATTTTATGATGATTAACCATGAACCCATGTAATTCCCATGTTTTCTAAATTATGATCATATCATGTGGGTGTTGGATTATGAAAGAGAAGTTTATGAAATTAAGCATGTTCTTATGAAATTTATGCAAATGTTTTAAGGATGCTTGAGAGTGAAGTATCAATGATAATTTTGTTGTTGTGTTGTTGAAAGGATTTTCTCATATACACATGACAACCTGATTGTGACAACTTTTCTTACATAAGGAAGTGTTCTAAGGTTGAAAGGTCTACTCATCTAAATGAATCAAAGATAAAGAGCTATCCTAATAAAACCTAGCATGGATTGGTTATTGAATGATACATTCCATTGATGATTTATGAAATATGACCTAGCTTGGATTTACAAGATGATGTGGCCTTCCATGGATAATAAGATCAAGTAAGAAAATGACTATTAGGTGGGATTTATGCTTAGCACCGAGAGGATATTGAGATGGACGATCTCCCGTGAGTAGAGGTCGGGTTTCTAGAAGCAATCTCCTTATCCCTTACCTATGTGCTCCCATAGGATGATTGTCTAGATAGACATCAGCTAATGGATCAACCTAAGCAAGAAGTTCATGGGAGACACGGGGGGATCATGTTATAGCTCACATGTTCTCTATGTTAGTTAAGGTAACTTCCCACAATTATATTGAAGTACGGTTACTTCAAGCAGTATCTCGCATGTGTTCAAAGGTTCTAATGATGTTAGCTTGCATTGACCATGTTTTTGACTTACGTTTTCTAACTCTTTTTATATCATGTTTTAGCTTGGTCATTGCATGTCATGAAATGTCCCTTTTTAGCATGATTTAAATATTTATATGCATGACTGTCATACTTGGTACATATTTTGTACTAACACATACTCTTGCCTATATTTCCCCAACTGTAGGGTCCGACAGTCAGGGTTCTCAGTTCGTGGCTAGAGGTTGACTTGAGAGATTTTGAGCTTTTGTGAGTCTTCATGCTTCGAGGATGAATTTTCATTTTTTCAGTCTTCCCTCTTATTTTCAGTTTTGGACATGATGTATGAGATAGGTCCAATTTCATTCTATTGTACTAGATGGCTAATGAGACAAAGTGTTGAGACTTCCGCTTTATCTACTATAAAAACTATTGGGACTTGAAATGTATTTCTCTATCTCTTTGTTCTATTGCTTATGCTATGGAAGCTAAGTGGCTTGTATGGGGCCTTTCGGGGTCTTATACATTCTACCTAGGAGGTACCTTGGGTCTTGACAAAAATGTTTGTTGGGTTAAAATTTCTTACCCAAAGAAATAAAAAGCGTGACAAATTAAAATGGAACAATCCTCCATTGAAGAGGTTCGAAACTCAAATTTTAAAGTTTGACTTGCTGAAAATGTGAACCATTTTGAGTGAATAATATTTCAAAAGATTTGAAAGAACGAGATGAGCTCATATATAAAATTTAAGATTATTTAGAGGAGACTTGAGTTGGTCAGGATTGAAAACTTTTTTCAACTTGTTGAGGAAGATGAACCACTACAATGTATAAATATTATATAATCAATGTACGTGTGTGTGTATATACACACACACACACCCCTCTCTAATACATAGTTATACATCATATATTTTCTTGGTTATACATTATTTATACAATATCGATGCATTACATATATATATCCAATCATATTTGTTGATTTTTTGGTATTATTTTAAATAACTCAACAACAACAACATGCCTAGTGTAATTTCATAAAGTGGGGTCTATAAAGGATAAAGTATACAAGATCTTACCACTAGCTTGGAGGTAGAGATGTTGTTTTTGATAGACCTTCATCTTAAGGAAAAAGTAAACCAAAGTAGTATAGAGAAAGAAATAATGGAAATGAAGTAAGTCCTAGCAAAATACAATAGACAACCTATCAAATCATTTTAAATAATATTCATAATAAGATAAAAAAATAATTAAAGTATATGATACACATAGAAAATAACCAAACTCAAAGGACAAGTACCTACAAGAGTAATATGACAAGTAATAGTATGGATAATAGAATAGAAGAATAAGTGAGAAAATACTTAACTCTCTAACTAACCTCCTACCCTAATAAGTATCTTCCATTACGTCCTATATAAGGTCATGTCGTCTCTAAGCCAAAGTTACGTCATTTTTTTCTAATCACCTCTCTCTAATACTTCTTTGGCCTACATCTACCTCTCTTGAAATTATCTATAGACCAAACCTTACAACTCCAAACTAGGGTATTCGTGTATCTCCTCTACACATGGTCAATCCATCATAACCTCATTTACTACATCTTGTCTTTTATCGAGGGCACTCCTACCTTATCCCAAACATCTTCATTTCTAATCTTATCTGTCCTTGTATAACCACACACCTATCTCAGTATCATCACTTTTGCAACTTCATATTCTAAACGTGAAAGTTCTTGACTGGACAACATTCCTCTCCATACAACAAACACAATTTAACCACTGATGTGTAGAACCTACCATTAAGTTTTGGTGGCACCATCTTACCATACAATACTTCAGATGCGAGTCTTCATTTCATCCACCTTGACCCTAAATTGTATGTGCTATTGTAGTCAATCTCCCTATTTTCTTGGATAATAGATCCAAGATACTTGAAATTTCCTCTTTTTTGAATTACCTATGTATCAAGGCTCATTTCTACGCTAGCCTTAGATGTAACATCATTGAAATTTCACTCTTAGTGGTTTGTCTTGGTTATAATCAACTTGAACCCTTTAGACTCCAAGTTCTTCCTATAAACCTCCAGCTCACTATTAAGTCCACCTCAACTCTCATCAATAAAATGTCTCACAACAGTAAAGCAGCCATATCTTTTCAAAAGATAAAGACAAATGGCCGACAACTTTATTAAAGAAGCGTGGCCGACAACTTTATTAAAGAGGGAATCACTTTTCAAAAATAAGATGCCCGATGCAACCAATCAGAAAGAAGCCACTTGGCTTCAATCATTCTTACTTTGCCTATTTAAAGGAATTTGATTTTCATTTGAAGGGATCAGAAATTCTACTCTCAAATTCTCTTTTAGCCTATAGGATTTCATTGTAATGTTTTTGTTGGATGTTGGCTTGGTGTGCTTTTCTTCCGTTGCAGTTTGAGTTTGAATAAAATTGTGAGTTCTTGTATATCTTTTCTAAATTTATATGCTTTATTACTGTTAATTGCTACGATCGTGTTGAATAGTATCAGAGCCATGTTAGGCATATTTAGCATGTTAACCGTAATTTTATATTGTTATATAATTGCCATGTTAGGCTAAATACTTTTGCCTAGACTATGCTGATGAAACTTTAATTAGTTACTTAGCAATTCAGCAAAGTTGTCACCTTGTTATACAATATGAATTTTCAATTCATTAAAGATAAAATGGAGTTTATGAATGGTGATTAAGGAAAGGTGTTGAGTAATTTTCAAGTAGTTGCGATGCCGACAGGCGATCGTTAAGCCGAAAGGACAGGCTTGTAGACTGCAAGGTACTTTACTTGAAAATCTCTTGTAAAATCCACAATCCTTAATGTAAAATCCAAGCATCAATCCATAGTTATCTTATAAGAGTTAGAAATATCATTTTGTATGATAAGTTGATATCTTTACTAAGATGCTTAGTTACTTTTTATCGTACCATTAGTATAGTCAAAGGCATTCTCTCTCTATGGATAATAGACAACATATCTTAAACTCTGTTAATATATCTATTTCTAAAACAGAAAATGATTTGCAAAATTGGTCTATCCCTAAAGAACCTTTTGAAAAAATTTACCAGTTAGGTAATTTTTCGATGTTTAAAAGATATAATATTAAAACTTGTGAGTCTACTATAGCTATAAATAATTCTCTTGAAACTATCAAGTTGTTATTATCTGCTGATATAGATAGATATAGGAAGGAATTTAAATTTCTTCATATTGGACTTGTACAAGTTGCTGTTAAACCTCTTTTCCGTAAAGGTTTGAATATACCTCTTTGTCTACTTCTTAGAGATGATAGACTACTTAATTTTGATGATTCTCTGTTAGGTGTTTTAGAAAGTAATCTTGCCTATGGACCAGTTTACTTTAACTGTTATCCTAATTTTACTATTGATATTTATGATCCTAATATTATTGATACGTTGACACTTAATGTCAAAACTAAGAACATGAATAGTAAAATTGATACTAGAGAAATAGCTGTAATATATCGGGTATATTATAAGCTAATGAAGACCACTATAGCCCCAAAGGCTATAGCTTCTAGTGTTAAAGGAGTAACTATGCTTATGGAAGCTAACCAAGAGCATGGTACTACTTTTGTCCCTAGACTTCTTAAGTAGAATGATATTTTAGCTGATGAAGAATGGAAATTTGATTCCATTACTAACCCTTTACCTCTCCAACCTAAGACTTCTCAGTTAGACCGAGTGATTCAGTTTCCTGATGGATCTATTAACCTTAAGTTTCTACGATCCAGCTCATTTAGCCAAGCTTCTTCAAGTAGAAGAATGTCTTCGGCCAGACCTTCTTCTTTTCAAAATCGGGAGGAGCATGAAGATAGTATTAGTCAACCTGACCATAGAAAACTTCATGGTGTAGATTTCTCCCAGACCGTTCCTAAGGTTTATTATGAAGAGACTGTGGGAAGCCCCACTGCCAGCGATATGAAGCCGGTTCATCAAAGAAAAGATTCTATTGGAGTGCTTACATCTGATGAAGAAGATTTTGTACCCAATAAAAGAAAATTGAATGCATGGTGGAAGTCTCCAGAACATAAACAAAAAGTAGAATGGTATAAAGCTACCTATAATATGGAACAATGAACCTCTTTTAGGGATAAGTGGTTCAAAGACATGAAAAGATTTAAGACAGAAATTGAGTTTTTCAAATGGTTTGAATACTCTGGACAAATTGATGATAAGCAGTCATCGCTTCAGGTCCTTATTAACAAATGGTACACTAAAGATCAGGTGGTCGAAAGCGTTATTCCTCCGCTCGAAGGACTTAGCATTCCTTATAGAAAGGAAATCCTTAAAGCAACTCCTTTTAAAAAACCCATAGAAAAGGAGACAGGCTTGTTGACAGCTGGAGACCTTAATAAGGTCTTTGAACAAAACAATTATACCAATCAGATTCTCCATGTTATTTCTCGACAGATAGAGGAAGACAAAGGAAGTAACTTCAAAGGAATCACTCAGATTGGAGATAAACCCAGTACCTCCAAACCGAGTTCTCAAATAGAGACTCCTATTTTTAAGTTAACCTGAGTTTTCAAAAGAAAACTTCCCCAAGTTATCCAAAGAATTTAGTCATTCCAATGAACTGCTTGACAGGATAAATGAACAACTATCTAAGCTTAATATTACACAAGGTAATAAGCTTATAACCCTTTTAGAAAGACATCCTAACAAAAGGAATTATTATCCTAGACTTTCTTTCCCGGATGTGCAGTTCGAAGAAGATGTCCTTCATCCAGCTTCAGTAGCAGATGGAACCAGTCTGACTGAATGGAACATTGATGGAATGGCTGAAGGTCAGATCTATGCTAAACTCCAAGAAATGGGGATGAATATCACTGCATATAAAATGAAAGGTGCAGGTGATAAAGAAGCTGCCAACATGATAATTGCAGGCTTTACTGGTACTTTAAGAAATTGGTGGGATAATTACCTCACTGATCAGAACAGGACGGAAATCCTTGGTGCAGTAACCACCAAGGTAGTGGTTAAAACTGAAGATGGAACAAGTACCTCTTCAGATATTGTCTATGAAGATGCTACTCCTACTTTGTTGTATAGTATAGCAAAGCATTTCGTGGGAGAACCACGACTTTTCCAGGATAGGAGTCTTGAAATCCTTAATAATTTATACTGCAAAAAGTTAACAGACTTTCGATGGTATAAAGACATGTTTCTGAACAAAGTCATGATTAGATCAGGCTGCAATAATGATTATTGGAAGGAAAGATTTATCAGTGGATTACCTACTCATTTCGCTGAAAAGGTTAGATCCAAAATTAGAGATCGATGTGAAGGAAAAATCCCGTATTCTCAGTTGGCATACGGAGATCTCATCAGTCTTATTAATTTAGTTGCAATGGAACTTTGCACTGACCTTAAGCTAAAGGATCAACTTAAAAAGGATCAGAAAACTTCTTATGCAGAACTTGGTAGTTTTTGCCAAGATTTCGGATTTCCCTTACTTAAACCTCCTTCTGCTAGGAAAGCAGGAAAGAAAGAAAGAACAACTGGAGAATATAAAAAGAAATCTTCCAGGAAAAGAAGAGAGCCTCGAGAAAAATCCAGAAGAAAAGGAAAGAGGCAATCTCCTAAAGAATCTTCTTCAGAAGACACATGCTGGACATGTGGAAAGAAGGGTCACAGGTCCAACAAGTGTCCCAGAAATAGAAAGAAAAAGAAGAAGATCAATCTCCTCGAAGTCGATGATGAGATCAAACAAAAACTGTTCTCAATTATCGAAGAAGAAGAAGCTTCTGATTCTGAATACTCTTCCTCTGGAGAAGAAAGTGATGAAGAATATCTTAATGTTGCCCATAATTCAGAGTCTGAAGAAACTGATTCAGAATGTAACTGCAATGGTGCATTTTGCCTTTGTGATAGTAAAACTATCAACGTAATTTCTGAAAAAACTGCAGAAACGCTCTTTTCTACTATTGAACATATTCAAGATGAGAATGCTCGAAGGAAATACCTCATTGAATTACAAAAGTTGGTCACTAGGCAAAAGGAAGAAAAACCCAAAGTGGTTCCCTTTAGCATGAAACAGATCATGAACAAATTTGATTCTAAAAAGGAACCTTCAGTTGAGGAACTTCGTAAAAAAGTCAACATCCTCAAAGAAGAGATTAAAAGAATTAAGTCTCGACTCCATAAAGTTGAGATCGATGCTATCATAGAAAAACTTCTAAAAGAAGCAGCCAGTGAAGCAGGATCCTCTAAAGGAGTCGCTTTCGACAATGAAGAGCCTGAGGATGATGATAAGGCAGACGGCGAGGTAGGTATTAACGCCATTACAAAAATTAGACCTCAGAGTTCTCATATTATGATTAAGTTGGTTGTTAATGATAATCTAACCCTTAACAAGATTGCTTTGTTAGCTAGTGGTGCAGATAGAAATTGTATTGTTGAAGGACTTATTCCTACTAAATACCTTACTAAAGGGACTACCAAATTATACAGCGCCACAGGTGAACGCATTATTATTGATTATAAGTTATTTGATGCTCATATCTGCAATAATGGTATTTGTCTCAAAAACGATTTTGTTATTACCAAAAATATTAACGAAGAAATCATTTTGGGAATACCATTTATCACTCAAATTAAACCTTATATTTCTGATTTTGATGCTATCAAAACCAAGATTTTAGGAAAAGATATTTCATTTCCTTTCATTAAAACTCTTTCTTATGAAGAAAGCAAATTTTTACATAAACAAACTGCTTTTAAAATTAATTTAATCCCTAATCAGATTTGTTTTCTGAAAGAAGATATAAAAATTAAGCAAATGGAGCAAATTTTAAAAACCCCGGGAATGGTAACTAAGATTGCCAATTTACAAAAGACTTTTGAAAATGAAATTTCCTCTGAATTTCCAAATGCTTTTTGGGCCAGAAAAGCCCATACTGTCGGGCAAATTGAGCAAATTTTAAAAACCCCGGGAATGGTAACTAAGATTGCCAATTTACAAAAGACTTTTGAAAATGAAATTTGCTCTAAATTTCCAAATGCTTTTTGCTCTGAAAATGAAAAGAATGATTGAAGCCAAGTGGCTTCTTTCTGATTGGCTGCATCGGGCATCTTATTTTTGAGAAGTGATTCCCTCTTTAATAAAGTTGTCGGCCACGCTTCTTTAATAAAGTTGTCGGCCATTTGTCTTTATCTTTTGAAAAGATATGGCTGCTTTACTGTTGTGAGATTCTATATGTCTCCATTGGATAATTATTCTGATTAAATTGATAATCAAGAGATATTCCAACCCTTTGGGTCTCATCTCTTACTTTCTTAAATAATTCCGACTCTTTGAGTCTCTATTTAGAAAGTCAGTAATTTCGGATATTAAATTCCTCTACTGGATTATTTATTTAATAAGATTAATCATAAAATGGGTCTAAATAGGATTGTGCTAAAGCGTTTGGCTTTAACATGTCCCCATTATCATCACTCTGAGAAGACACCTCATCTAGAAATAGCAAGGCATTCTCTTCATTGGGTTTATCGTCTTCTAAATCTGATAAAGCTTGCTGGAGCCTTTTCTTTAATTCAGCTTTGGAAGATGAATTTTTTCCACCTGACGTTGATGCAGGGGATTTGGGAGCCGCTTCTTTAGGAGCTGGAGACCACCCCTTGATCAGTATCTCTTTAGAGAGATATTTAATCCTGTCAAACACATGAACTGAAAAAGTCCAACTAATAATAAAAGATATCCTTTTTTGGAAAAAATACTTACACAATTTAATGTGTTCTGGTAAAGTAGAGATATCTTGTTCAGCTTGGAACTGTTTAAATTTATCTAAAAACAGTTTAGGTAAAGCCTTTTGGTTTCCTCCAAAACAGCTCCACCATTCGTAGAACCATGTAGGGATAACCGATTTTGAAAATTCGGGGCTATACTTGACAAACCAAGTGTGTGTGGTTGGCCTTAAGTATAGAAAGTTAAACCATGCATTTTTATAATCATACCAATTATAGGTCTGAGGCCTATGTTCTCTTGAAAGATTTACTGGAGTATGTAAATGATCGACTATCCAGTCGAATGGAGATAAAACCCTTTTTATGGTGAATTTTGAATAAGCAATGCTGTCAGGATCAGAATCATGACTAAGTTTATGTTCCACTTCTATGGATCCTGTATCAACTAAAATAAACTCATAATATTTTCTTGTCTTTAATGGATTTTCAGTATCCACATAGTTCCTGTTTGTGTAACAGGGCTTTAGTAAATGCTTGACTTCATAACCTTCGAATTCCTTGTCTAACGCAAGGATAGGATTGACCTGCAAAGAAATCACGTTAAAGACTTCTCGTTCTTTGGGTTTATTATGAGATGGAGAAACCGCTTCTTTAAAGCTCTCAGGAGCTTTCATTGTATAGGAATCTTTAGTTTGGGGGGAGGAAAATCGAGGTTTTCCGGATGGAGAGAATGAACATGGTTCAGATTCTTTAGAGAATGGTTTTTTAAGAACCAAAAGATTTGATGACGAAGAGCTAGGTGGTAGCTGTGGGAAAGGACTAATAACTTGAGAAGGGTTGATTGGAGGTAAGCTGGCAAGAGCTGAAAATTTATTAGGGCTGTTCAGTGACGGCCTGATTGCAAAAGGAGAAGCTGAAGGCTTCTTATCTGCTTCTCTTCCCTTTTCTTGGAAAGGGCCTTTGGTCCCGAATCCTGGCCTTATGACTGGCCTCATGTTTTACCCTGCAAAAATTCACGGGTTAGAAAATCAGGGAGAGAGTTTTCTTCTCCTTTGATATATTCAACTTGAAAATCAAAACTAGACAATAAGGCTTGCCATCTAGCGAATATCTGTTTAGAAACAAGATTTTTAACATCTTTTTGCAAAATCTCTTTTGCAAACTTACAATCTACTTTAAGCAGAAATTCTTTATTGATCAAATCATCTTGAAATTTAGTAATACAAAGGACAATGGCTAAAACCTCTTTTTTAACCGTACTATAATTTTTCTGAGCAGAGTTCCATACTCCGGAAGTAAATCGGACTAATTGCTCAGGACTATCAGGGGTTTTCTTTTGTTTAAGAATTCCGCCGTACCCTATATCGGAAGCATCAGTTTCAACAATCATGAAAGAATCTGGATTAGGAATACCTAAGCAAGGCAAACTTTTAACCATTTCTTTAATTTTTATAACCGCTGTAGTTTGTTCTTTATCCCATGGAACCGGTACTTTTTTAAGTCTATCATATAAGGGCTTGCAAACCTGTCTCACTTTAGGGATGAAATCTGCCACATAGTTAAGACTACCCAAAAATCTTTGTAATTGGGTTTTGTCTATAATAACGTCAGGGAATTTATCAGAAAACTCAATAGCTCTGCAAATAGGTTTATAAGTGCCTTGATATAAATCATGACCAAGAAATCTGATTTTAGTTTGAAAGAGCTTAATTTTCTTGGCGCTTACCACAAGACCATTATGTTTAACAATTTTAAAGAATACATTTAAATGTTTGAAATGAGAAAAGATTAACACATCATCAATATAAACAATTGAAATGTGGCTGATATGATTAAAAATGGAATTCATTATATTTTGAAATTCTGATGGGGCATTCTTGAGCCCAAAAGGCATAACGTTCCATTCATATTGTCCAAACGGGACATTGAAAGCAGTCTTGTATTTATCTTTTTCAGAAATCTGAATCTGCCAAAAGCTAGATTTCATATCAAACTTACTATAAACATTAGCTTTAAAGGTTCTTTTTAAAAGATCTCTTTTATTTGGGATTGGATATCTAATCCATTTCAAAGTAGAGTTGAAAGGTTTATAATTAATAACAAGTCGGGGAGAGCCTCTCTCTTTCTCTGCTGCATTGTTGACATAGAAAGCTGAGCAGCTCCACGGAGATTTAGAGGGCCGGATAATATTATTTTCCAAAAGAGTGTTAATTTCTTTTTTACAAATTTCCATCAATTCATGATTCATCTGAATGGGCCTAGCTTTTGTAGAAATGACCTTTTCATTGAATCCATCAATATAAGGGAGATCAACAGTATGGGCTTTTCTGGCCCAAAAAGCATTTGGAAATTCAGAGCAAATTTCATTTTCAAAAGTCTTTTGTAAATTGACAATCTTAGTTACCATTCCCGGGGTTTTTAAAATTTGCTCAATTTGCTTAATTTTTATATCTTTTTTCAGAAAACAAATCTGATTAGGGATTAAATTAATTTTAAAAGCAGTTTGTTTATGTAAAAATTTGCTTTCTTCATAAGAAAGAGTTTTAATGAAAGGAAATGAAATATCTTTTCCTAAAATCTTGGTTTTGATAGCATCAAAATCAGAAATATAAGGTTTAATTTGAGTGATAAATGGTATTCCCAAAATGATTTCTTCGTTAATATTTTTGGTAATAACAAAATCGTTTTTGAGACAAATACCATTATTGCAGTTATGAGCATCAAATAACTTATAATCAATAATAATGCGTTCACCTGTGGCGCTGTATAATTTGGTAGTCCCTTTAGTAAGGTATTTAGTAGGAATAAGTCCTTCAACAATACAATTTCTATCTGCACCACTAGCTAACAAAGCAATCTTGTTAAGGGTTATATTATCATTAACAACCAACTTAATCATAATATGAGAACTCTGAGGTCTAATTTTTGTAATGGCGTTAATACCTGCCTCGCCGTCTGCCTTATCATCATCCTCAGGCTCTTCATTGTCGAAAGCGACTCCTTTAGAGGATCCTGCTTCACTGGCTGCTTCTTTTAGAAGTTTTTCTATGATAGCATCGATCTCAACTTTATGGAGTCGAGACTTAATTCCTTTAATCTCTTCTTTGAGGATGTTGACTTTTTTACGAAGTTCCTCAACTGAAGGTTCCTTTTTAGAATCAAATTTGTTCATGATCTGTTTCATGCTAAAGGGAACCACTTTGGGTTTTTCTTCCTTTTGCCTAGTGACCAACTTTTTTAATTCAATGAGGTATTTCCTTCGAGCATTCTCATCTTGAATATGTTCAATAGTAGAAAAGAGCGTTTCTGCAGTTTTTTCAGAAATTACGTTGATAGTTTTACTATCACAAAGGCAAAATGCACCATTGCAGTTACATTCTGAATCAGTTTCTTCAGACTCTGAATTATGGGCAACATTAAGATATTCTTCATCACTTTCTTCTCCAGAGGAAGAGTATTCAGAATCAGAAGCTTCTTCTTCTTCGATAATTGAGAACAGTTTTTGTTTGATCTCATCATCGACTTCGAGGAGATTGATCTTCTTCTTTTTCTTTCTATTTCTGGGACACTTGTTGGACCTGTGACCCTTCTTTCCACATGTCCAGCATGTGTCTTCTGAAGAAGATTCTTTAGGAGATTGCCTCTTTCCTTTTCTTCTGGATTTTTCTCAAGGCTCTCTTCTTTTCCTGGAAGATTTCTTTTTATATTCTCCAGTTGTTCTTTCTTTCTTTCCTGCTTTCCTAGCAGAAGGAGGTTTAAGTAAGGGAAATCCGAAATCTTGGCAAAAACTACCAAGTTTTGCATAAGAAGTTTTCTGATCCTTTTTAAGTTGATCCTTTAGCTTAAGGTCAGTGCAAAGTTCCATTGCAACTAAATTAATAAGACTGATGAGATCTCCGTATGCCAACTGAGAATACGGGATTTTTCCTTCACATCGATCTCTAATTTTGGATCTAACCTTTTCAGCGAAATGAGTAGGTAATCCACTGATAAATCTTTCCTTCCAATAATCATTATTGCAGCCTGATCTAATCATGACTTTGTTCAGAAACATGTCTTTATACCATCGAAAGTCTGTTAACTTTTTGCAGTATAAATTATTAAGGATTTCAAGACTCCTATCCTGGAAAAGTCGTGGTTCTCCCACGAAATGCTTTGCTATACTATACAACAAAGTAGGAGTAGCATCTTCATAGACAATTTCTGAAGAGGTACTTGTTCCATCTTCAGTTTTAACCACTACCTTGGTGGTTACTGCACCAAGGATTTCCGTCCTGTTCTGATCAGTGAGGTAATTATCCCACCAATTTCTTAAAGTACCAGTAAAGCCTGCAATTATCATGTTGGCAGCTTCTTTATCACCTGCACCTTTCATTTTATATGCAGTGATATTCATCCCCATTTCTTGGAGTTTAGCATAGATCTGACCTTCAGCCATTCCATCAATGTTCCATTCAGTCAGACTGGTTCCATCTGCTGCTGAAGCTGGATGAAGGACATCTTTTTTGAACTGCACATCCGGGAAAGAAAGTCTAGGATAATAATTCATTTTGTTAGGATGTCTTTCTAAAAGGGTTATAAGCTTATTACCTTGTATAATATTAAGCTTAGATAGTTGTTCATTTATCCTGTCAAGCAGTTCATTGGAATGACTAAATTCTTTGGATAACTTGGGGAAGTTTTCTTTTGAAAACTCAGGTAACTTAAAAATAGGAGTCTCTATTTGAGAACTCGGTTTGGAGGTACTGGGTTTATCTCCAATCTGAGTGATTCCTTTGAAGTTACTTCCTTTGTCTTCCTCTATCTGTCGAGAAATAACATGGAGAATCTGATTGGTATAATTGTTTTGTTCAAAGACCTTATTAAGGTCTCCAGCTGTCAACAAGCCTGTCTCCTTTTCTATGGTTTTTTTTAAAAGGAGTTGCTTTAAGGATTTCCTTTCTATAAGGAATGCTAAGTCCTTCGAGCGGAGGAATAACGCTTTCGACCACCTGATCTTTAGTGTACCATTTGTTAATAAGGACCTGAAGCGATGACTGCTTATCATCAATTTGTCCAGAGTATTCAAACCATTTGAAAAACTCAATTTCTGTCTTAAATCTTTTCATGTCTTTGAACCACTTATCCCTAAAAGAGGTTCATTGTTCCATATTATAGGTAGCTTTATACCATTCTACCTTTTGTTTATGTTCTGGAGACTTCCACCATGCGTTCAATTTTCTTTTATTGGGTACAAAATCTTCTTCATCAGATGTAAGCACTCCAATAGAATCTTTTCTTTGATGAACCGGCTTCATATCGCTGGCAGTGGGGCTTCCCACAGTCTCTTCATAATAAACCTTAGGAACGGTCTGGGAGAAATCTACACCATGAAGTTTTCTATGGTCAGGTTGACTAATACTATCTTCATGCTCCTCCCGGTTTTGAAAAGAAGAAGGTCTGGCCGAAGACATTCTTCTACTTGAAGAAGCTTGGCTAAATGAGCTGGATCGTAGAAACTTAAGGTTAATAGATCCATCCGGAAACTGAATCACTCGGTCTAACTGAGAAGTCTTAGGTTGGAGAGGTAAAGGGTTAGTAATGGAATCAAATTTCCATTCTTCATCAGCTAAAATATCATTCCACTTAAGAAGTCTAGGGACAAAAGTAGTACCATGCTCTTGGTTAGCTTCCATAAGCGTAGTTACTCCTTTAACACTAGAAGCTATAGCCTTTGGGGCTATAGTGGTCTTCATTAGCTTATAATATACCCGATATATTACAGCTATTTCTCTAGTATCAATTTTACTATTCATGTTCTTAGTTTTGACATTAAGTGTCAACGTATCAATAATATTAGGATCATGAATATCAACAGTAAAATTAGGATAACAGTTAAAGTAAACTGGTCCATAGGCAAGATTACTTTCTAAAACACCTAACAGAGAATCATCAAAATTAAGTAGTCTATCATCTCTAAGAAGCAGACAAAGAGGTATATTCAAACCTTTACGGAAAAGAGGTTTAATAGCAACTTGTACAGTCCAAGCATGAATCCATAGTTATCTTATAAGAGTTAGAAATATCATTTTGTATGATAAGTTGATATCTTTACTAAGATGCTTAGTTACTTTTTATCGTATCATTAGTATAGTCAAATGCATTCTCTCTCTATGGATAATAGACAACATAGCTTAAACTCTGTTAATATATCTATTTCTAAAACAGAAAATAATTTGCAAAATTGGTCTATCCCTAAAGAACCTTTTGAAAAAATTTACCAGTTAGGTAATTTTTTGATGTTTAAAAGATATAATATTAAAACTTGTGAGTCTACTATAGCTATAAATAATTCTCTTGAAACTATCAAGTTGTTATTATCTGCTGATATAGATAGCTTGGCAATGAGCCAAATGGGCTCTCCTCGCATAGTGGACAGCCCTCACTTGTCCTAGGTTCTAGAAGATTGGGCGAGAGAGGTCATAGCTCACCAATGGTGTTGGAGATTCACCCATTGACCCTCCCCATCGCCCAGTGAGCTACCTCTTTAGCGAGCTTACTATAATTTTGGGCGAGCCAAGGGCTCATTAGGCGAGTCGCCTAGTGCCCTTGGCAAGCCAAAAGTGCCAAAGGGCGAGCTCCAGCATGGGAAGGTAAGTTTTTGAAGTTTAAATAAGGGTCTTTTAGTAATCTCTCCTAAACTTGAACCCACACTTTCCCACTCCTTTCCTAATACACACACACACACACACACACACACTTTTTAGAGTCAAAATTATTCCTTTTTAGTTACTCCCAATTAATAAAAGAAGAAACCTAAGAACTTCATTTTTCTCTCAATATTTCTCTCTCTAGAAGTTCCTTCATTGATGGGCACCAAGAACTTGAAGATTAGGGCTCAAAAATCCATCTTTTCAACTCCAAATCGTGGACAAAGCTTTAATTAAGGTATGGGGACCTTGATTCACGGAACACTTTTCTCTAAGAAGCCCTTCAAACTCAAATTTCGAAATTGGGATATTATTCAAAAACTAGGGTTTCTATTCTTACCATGGGTTCTTCCTAAAAACAATTTCATTACGTTAATTGCATTATATTATGGATGATTTGATGTTTAATGGTGATTTAAATTGTAAAATTCCCCTTGAACCTATGAACACTCCCATGACCCCAATTTCAAGTATTGTGATGTGTGTATGGATACAAGATTATTACTCTGAATTGTTTCTATGTGAATTTAGTTATTGAATATTGTTTTATTCATGCATATGGTAGTATCTTTAGGTGTAATTGTGGGACATGATTCATGACCTTGAAATGGGTTAAATTTCCAGGGTTTGTACATATGGTGCAAGATGTGTATAAACTATTGATTCATTTAGAAATTAAATCTCCTATGACTAATGTGTGGAGTATGGTATTGTTGAAAGGTTGTTCTTCCCTTACCCTTATACTTGATGATGCATGAATATCTAGGATGATGATGATGTATTGTGTTGATTGAAAGTCTATTTCTCATGAAAACACTATCAATGTAATGTGAAAGTTCTACTCATAAACTAATGTTGATTCTAAGGTTGAAAGTACATTCTCACCTTTAATGAATCTATGAGCTATTATTATGAATTGTATTGAATGAAGGGTAGAGCACTCATTCACACATGTAAATGCAATTTAAGACTAATTATGTATTATTTGGGAAATAATGCTTAGCACCAAGTGGATATGGACAATCAGGTAAAGGCCATTCCACCAATGCAATAGGTTGTGTCATCCAAGTGAACTTATGAGATGGAAACTCCTCCACCAATGCAATAGGTTGGGTTTCTAGAAGCAATCTCCCTATCCCATAACTATGTGCCAACATAAGGCTTTATCTAGTGGATCCCCCTTAAGGCTAAGCATGTTAGTTCTACCTTAGGCTAGTAGGACACCTCCTTTCGGTGTGGGGTTACATGACACCGGATTCCATGTAGCTCACATGGTCTATGTCGGTTACGACTATTCTTCTCTATATAATGAAGATAATGAATGAGACATGAACTATACTATGACTTATTGGTGAGTTTACTTAGTAGGAGTGGGGGTATGGGACTTCACTTCCACATTACACAAGTAGACTTAGTAGGATGTTGTGGGTTGGTTCCTTTATATTATGATGAGATTCAAATGTATGCATTTGCATTGAATGGATAGTTGCTATGAAGGACTTTCATTGTATTCAAATAATGCACATGACTATTTCTTTGATTATGACTAATGATTATGATGAGGTCTAAAGATGATGTGCATGACCAAGGTAGCTTCAAGGGGGTTCTTAGTAGGGTTGGTATTATGGGATGCCAACCATAAATTGTACAAGTATTTCTTAGGGGTTACTAAGGTGATGAGTTTACCATGTGACGAGAATAAATGTGATTTTCGGCTTGACTTTGACATTGAAAATGTGTGTTGGTTTCCAAACTTCATAAATGCATTCTTTCAAATAAAATGTCCTTTTTATCATGTTTTAAGGATTTTATGCTTGTTTCCATACTTAGTACATATTATGTGCTTACCCTCCCTTTCTTTTACATCTTAATGAGTGTAGGTTTCGGCTAGGTGACTTTTACTCTCCTGAAGAAGACTTGGATTGCTTATCTCTAAGTTGTGGTGAGTTATCAGGTTCTAGGACGGGATTTCCTATTTCTTAGTTCACTTTGTATCTCTTATATTGAGACCTTTGTTGTTGTAAAGGGCTAAGTCCCAAAACTTAGTATTCCTAATTTTAGATAGTAAATGAGACAAAGTCTAGATTTCCTATTAATTTCTTTTATAATAAGAGAAGTTGGAGTTCGATTGTAAAGTTTCAAATTTTTGTGTATTATTTCTATGTCTTATGTAATGATGATGCTAGAGGCTTATATAAGACCCTTCGAGGTCATGTACGCCGTGCTACGTCTTGGGGCTAGCCTTGGGTCATGTCAAACTTGGTATCAGAGCATAAGGTTTTGGGAATAATATTTAGGATGATGTCTCATGAACCACGTCTAGTAGAATCTAGCTCACGAGTGTGAAGCGCGTCACACTTATGAATGAGAGACTATAAGATGTTTTGGAACTTTCACTTCTTTCATTACCCTTTAGTCGTTCTTTGGAGTCCTAACTCTATAAAGTCATTTCTTCTAACCTTTTTCTCGTGATTATAGGCAATGAATACAAGAAGGGCTAATGCAAGGAGGGCAGAAAAGGAGAATGTCAATAAAGAGGTTCCCCCTCAAGATCCTCAATACCCTCAAGCTCCCACTAATGAAGGGGTCATGACTAATGTTGAGACAAGGGAGGCTTTCCAAACTTTAACTCAACTCATTAAGGTTCAAGCTCAAACCATCACTACTCAATCTCAAACTCAAGCAGCTCAAGCCAACCGAGAAGTTAGTCCCCAGGTAGATCCTAATGTGAGTGCCATGGCCTCATGGTTGAGAGATTTTACTAGGATGAACCCTCCTATCTTCTTGGGTTCTAAAAAGAATGAAGACCCACAAGAGTTTTTGGAGGAGGTCTACAAGATGGTGGAGGCTATGGAAGTCACTTCTATTGAGAAAGCCATGTTGGCCGGGTATCAATTGAAAGACGTGGCCCAAGTATGGTAAACTCAATGGAAGGACAATAGGCCTATAAGGGCGGGTTCCATAAATTAGGAAGTATTCAAGAAGGCCTTCCTTGATAGGTTTTTCCCCCGTGAGAAGAGGAAAGCCAAAGTTGAGGAGTTCATCAACCTTTGCCAAGGAGGTATGAGTGTCCAAGAATACTCCTTGAAATTCACTAAGTTGTCCAAATATGCCCCCTCTTTTCTTATCTAATGGATGAGATGAGTCACTTTTTCATCGGTGTGTCTGATGCTATTGAAGAAGAGTGCCATGCAACAATGCTCCATTACAACATGGATATCTTAAGGTTGATGGTTTATGCTCAACAAGTTGGTGAGTCAAAGCTTAGGTAGAAGAGTAGAGAGGTGAAGAGGGCAAGACCCGACGATGGAAATTCTTCTAAGAGTAAGTTTGAAGGTCAATGTTGACCAAGGTTTAAGAAGAGGTTCTCCAATCAAAGTTCCTCCAATGCTCCTAAGTCCAACAAAGATAGGGTGTCTAACCCTAAGACTCAAGGAGGCAGTAGGGGTGGATCTTCCATGGAGAAGCCTACGTGTGCAAAGTGTGGTAATATGCATGCGGGGAAATGTCTTGCCGGTATGGGTGTGTGCTATGGGTGTGGGAAAAGTGGGAACAATTGAAAGATTGTCCAACCCGTACTACCAAGGGAAGAGAGGGTAATCAAGCTACACCAATTGGTTCTAATGCCGATGCTCCCAAGAAAAATCACTTCTATGCCCTCCAATCTAGAAGAGATCAAGAGGGGTCCCTGGACGTTGTTACCGGTATGTTACAAGTATTTTCAATTGATTTTTATGCATTATTAGACCCCAGTGCCACTTTATCTTTTGTTACTCCTTTTGTGGCAATGAAATTTGAAGTGTCTCCCGAAGAGTTAAAATAACCCTTTTTCGTGTCTACCCTGGTAGGTGATTTGATTATAGCTAAAGGAGTGTATAGGAGATGTCCTATCTCTTTGTCTCATAGAGTCACTTTGGTTGATTTGATTGAATTAGACATGTTTGACTTTGATGTCATCTTGAGGATGGATTGGCTTTATGCTTGTTTTGCTTCCATTAGTTGTAGAAATCGGGTAGTAAAGTTTCAATTTCCAAATGAACCCATTTTAGAATGGAAGGGGGGAAATTCAATCCCTAGAGGTTGGTTTATTTCATGTCTAAAAGCTAGTAAAATGATTTCTAAGGGGTGTGTCTATCATATTGTTAGGGTTATGGACATTGAGTTCGAGACTCCTTCTTTAGAGTCGGTCCCCATTGTGAGGGAGTTTCCAGAAGTCTTCCCCGATGACTTGCCTAGAATTCCTCACGAACAGGAAATAGACTTCGGCATTAATCTTTTGCCTGATACTCAACCCATATCAATCCCTCTTACCGGATGGCTCCGACCGAATTAAAAGAATTGAAGGCACAACTCAAAGATTTGCTAGACAAGGGTTTCATTCAATAAAGCATATCTCCATGGGGTGCTCCTGTATAATTTGTGAAAAAGAAAGATGAGTCCCTTAGGATTTGTATTGATTACCGCCAATTGAACAAGGTTACTATAAAGAATAAGTACCCTTTTCCTAGAATTGATGATTTGTTTGACCAACTCCAAGGGGCGAATTGCTTTTCAAACATTGACTTAAGGTCAAGCTACCACCAACTTAAGGTGAGAGAGGTTGACATTCCTAAGAAGACCTTTCGTACAAGATATGGTCACTATGAATTCCTAGTCATGTATTTTGGTCTAACAAATGCCCCGACGTCATTCATGGATCTAATGAATAGGGTACTTAGGCAATATCTTGATTTGTTTATGATCGTCTTTATTGACGATATTTTGATATATTCAAGGAGTGAGGGTGATCATATGAAGCATTTGAGGATAGTATTGCAAGTCCTTAAAGACAACCAACTATATGCTAAGTTTAGTAAGTGTGAGTTTCAGCTAATGTCGGTTTATTTTCTTAGCCATATTGTGTCGGGCAAGGGTATTGAGGTTGATCCTAAGAAGACGGATGCGGTCAAGAGTTGGCCTAGACCTTTATCCCATACCGATATTCAAAGCTTTTTGGGTTTGGCCGGTTATTATCGGAAATTTGTTGAGGGCTTTTCCTCTATCGCTTCTCCATTGACAACCTTAACCCAAAAGAAGGATAAATTTGAGTGGACAGATGCTTGTGAGAAAAGTTTCCAAGAATTGAAAGATAGGCTTACCTCCACTTTGGTGTTGACTTTACCGGAGAGTACTGATGGGTTTGTGGTATATTGTGACGCTTCTCAAGTAGGTTTGGGCTATGTCCTCATGCAATTGGGTAAGGTGATTGCCTATGCTTCAAGACAACTCAAGGTACATGAAAAGAATTATTCAATTCATGATCTCGAATTAGCGGCGGTGGTGTTTGCTTTGAAAATATGGAGACACTATCTCTATAGGGTGCATGTAGATATGTTTACTAACCACAAGAGTTTTCAATATGTGTTTAGCCAAAAGATTTGAACCTCTGACAATGAAGGTGGTTAGCGCTTTTAAAGAATTATGACATGAGTGTCCTTTACCACCCCGGCAAAGCCAATGTAGTTGTGGATGCTCTAAGTAGATTGTCCATGGGAAGTGTAGCTCATGTAGAAGATGAGAAGAAGGAATTGGTTCATGATGTGCATAGGTTGGCCCGGTTAGGTGTCCAATTAGTGGATTCCACCAAGGGTGGAGTTGTGGTTCATCATAGTTCCGAATCATCCTTTGTAGTTGATGTGAAGTCTAAGCAACACCTTGATGCTATCTTGATGGAATTGAAAGAATTAGTTCTCAACAAGTTCGTAGAGATTTTCTCCTAAGGGGGAGATATGGTGCTTAGATACCAAGGTAGGTTGTGTGTTCCGGATGTTGATGATTTGAGGAAGAAAATTCTAGAAGAGGCTTACGATTTGTGGTATTTTGTTCATCTGGGAGCCATCAGGATGTATCGTGACCTACAGGAAGTCTATTGGTGGAATGGTATGAAAAAGGATATAGCGGGTTTTGTGGCCAAATATTCTAATTGTCAACAAGTCAAGGCCGAACACATGAAACCGGGAGGTTTACTCCAAGATATACATATTCCCACTTGGAAGTGGGAGGAGGTGAATATGGATTTTGTTGTGGGTTTGCCTCGTATTCGAAGGCAACATGATTCTATGTGGGTCATTGTTGATAGGATGACGAAATCAGCCCAATTCCTTCTCGTCAAGACTACTTTTTCGGTGGAAGACTATGCTATGTTGTACATCAAGGAGGTAGTGAAGTTGCACGGGGTTCCTTTGTCTATAATATCAGATAAAGGTACTCAATTTACTTTACATTTTTGGAAAGCATTCCAACAAGGTCTTGGTACAAATGTTAAACTTAGTACCGCTTTCAACACTCAAACGGATGGTCAAGCCGAACACACCATTCAAATCTTAGAGGACATGTTGAGGGCGTGTTTGATCGATTTCAAGGGTAATTGGGACGATCATCTTCCTTTGATAGAATTTGCCTACAACAATAGTTACCACTCCACCATTGCCATGGCTCCGTTTGAAGCACTATATGAAAGAAGGTGTAGATCTCTAGTTGGGTGGTTTGAAGTAGGTGAGTTTTCTCTAATTGGTCCCAAACTAGTCTATGATGCCATTGAGAAAGTTTGACTCATTAGAGAAAGGTTGAAGATGGCCCAAAGTCAGCAAAAGTCCTATGCCGACAATAGAAGGAGGATCTTGAATTTGAAGTTGGTGATTGGGTCTACTTAAAAATCTCACCTATGAAACGTGTGATGAGGTTTTGCAAGAAGGGGTAACTTAGCCCCCGATATGTGGGCCCATACCAAGTCTTGAAGCAAGTTAGGAAAGTTGCTTATGAATTGGACTCGCCAAGTGAGTTGGCTCTGGTTCACCCGGTGTTTCATGTTTCCATGCTTAAGAAGTGCATTGGTTATCCAGTATCCATCCTTCCTTTAGAGGGTTTAGGAGTTGATGAGAATCTTTTTTATGAAGAAGGTCCGGTTGAGATTTTGGGCCGGCAAGTTAAGAAGTTAAGGAACAAAGAGCTAGTTTTTGTTAAAGTCTTATGGTGGAATCACTTAGTTGAGGGTGATACATAGGAGGCCGAGGCCGACATGAAGTCCCGCTATCATCATCTATTCTCTTTTACTCCTATCCCTACTTGAGGTAACAAGTTTCTTGAGTTTGGTGTTTTGGAAATTATTTGTGCTATGAGTTTTCTTTATGGTTTTCATATGTTGTGCATGTTCTTGTGAGAATTCATGTTTATCATATATTGAGTTTTCATGATTTATATGTCCCTCATGTTGATTTGTACTTTAGTACGCTAATTGCATATTTGACTTTATGAGGTGAGATAATGAACATGTTTTGCTATATTAGTGATGATATGGCTTATTGGCTCTATAGAATTGTGTTGAGCTCATTCTAAGTTGGGGAAGGTAGTTCCTCCTATGATCATGTGAAATGATGAGTTTGGTGCATAATTAGTTGTGGATTAACTTCCTACTATCTTGTGATTTCATTGTTTATGTTTTGAGATGGAGTTGATGTTTCCTCTTTTTTTTTTTGGTGAATTGTTTTGATGTTGGGCTGCTAGTCTTGAGTCTTTACTTCCGTAAGGTGTCTAGATCACCATTTGAGGATGAATGGTCCTAAGGGGGAGATAATGTAACACCTCGGAAAATGGTAGGTTAAACTAGAGCCTAAGTGTGAGGTTTTGAGTAACTTTCCAGAGATGTTTAGAACTAAACTAGGATCAAAGGGAAGAGGTAAGCATCTAGGATGAAGTCAAAGACCTAAAACTCCCTAAGAAAAATGAAGCAAAACAGTACCTACCTTTAGTCCATTTGGAGATGGGCAGTAGCATCACCCATGAGCCTTGGCGATGAGCCAAATGGGCTCTCCTCGCCTAGTGGACAGCCCTCAATTGTCCTAGGTTCTGGAAGATTGAGCGAGAGAGGTAATAGGTTGCCAATGGGGTTGGCGATTTACCTATTGACCCTCCCCATCGCCTAGTGAGCTGCACATTTAGGGAGCTTACTGTAATTTTGGGCGAGCCAAGGGCTCATTAGGTGAGTTGACTAGTGCTCTTGGTGAGCCAAGGGTACCAAAGGGCGAGCTCCAATGTGGGAAGGTAAGTTTTTGAAGTTTAAAGTAAGGTTCTTTTAGTAATCTCTCCAAAACATGAACCCACACTTTCCCACTCTTTTCCAAACATATATATATATGCTTTTTAGGGTCAAAATTCTTCCTTTTTAGTTACTCCCAATTAATAAAAGAAGAAACCTAAGAACATCATCTTTCTCTCAATATTTCTCTCTCTAGAAGTTCCTCCATTGAAGAACACCAAGAACTTGAAGATTAGGGCTCAAGAATCCACCTTCTCAACACCAAATCATGGACAAAGCATCAATTAAGGTATGGGGACCTTGATTCATGGAACACTTTTCTCCATGAAGCCCTTCAAACTCTAATTTCGAAATTGGTATATTGTTAAAAAACTAGGGTTTCTTTTCTAACCATGGGTTCTTCCTAAAAATGATTTTATTACGTTTATTAAATTATATTATGGATAATTTGATGTTTAATGGTGATTTTTATTGTAAAATTTCCCTTGAACCCATGAACACCCCCATGACCCCAATTTCAAGTATTGTGATGGGTGTATGGATGCAAGATGATTACTATGAATTGTTTCTATGTGAATTTAGTTATTGAATCTTGTTTTATTCATGCCTATTGTAGTATCTTTAGGTGTAATTGTGGGACATGATTCATGACCTTGAAAAGGGGTAAATTGCTAGGGTTTGTACATATAGGTGCAAGATGTGTATAAACAATTGATTCAGTTAGAAATTAAATCTCCTATGACCAATGTGTGGAGTATGGTATTGTTGAAATGTTGTTTTTCCCTTACCCTTATACTTGATGATGCTTGAATAGTCTAGGATGATGATGATGTATTGTGTTGATCGAAAGTCTATTTCGCATGAAAACACTATCAATGTAATGTGAAAGTTCTACTCACAAACTAATGTTGATTCTAAGGTTGAAAGTACATTCTCACCTTTAATGAATCTATGAGCTACTATGATGAAATGTATTGAATGAAGGGTAGAGCACTCATTCACACATGTAAATGCAATTTAAGACTAATTATGTATAATTTGGGATATAATGCTCAGCACTGAGTGGATATGGACAATGAGGTAAAGGTCCTTATGCCAATGCAATAGGTTGGGTCATCCAAGTGAACTCATGAGATGAAAACTCCTCTGCCAATGCAATAGGTCGGGTTTCTAGAAGCAATTTCCCTATACCATAACTATGTGCAAACATAGGACTTTAGCTAGTGGATCCACCTTAGGGCTAAACATGTTAGTTTTACCTTAGGCAAGTCGGACACCTCCTTTCGGTGTGGGGTTACACGACACCGAATTCTATGTAGCTCACATGGTCTATGTCGGTTATGGCTATTCTTCCCTATATAATGAAGATAATGAATGTGACATGAATTATACTATGACTTCTTGGTGAGTTTACTTAGTAGGAGTGGGGTTGTGGGACTTCACTTCCACATTGCACAAGTAGACTTAGTAGGATGTTGTGGGATGGTTCCTTTATATTATGATGAGATTCAAATGTATGCATGTTCATTGATTGGATAGTTTCTATGAATAACTTTTCTTGTATTCATGTAATGTACATGACTTTCCTTAATTGTGACTAATGATTATGATAAGGTCTAAAGAAGATGTGCGACCAAGGTATCTTCAAGGGGCTGCTTAGTAGGGTTAGTATTATGGGATTCCAACCAAACATTGCACAAGTGTTCCTTAGGGGTTACTAAGGTGATGAATTTATCATGTGATGAGAGTAAATGTGATTTTTGGCTTGACTTTGACATTGAAGACGTGTGTTGGTTTCCAAACTTAATAAATGCATTCTTTCAAAAAGAATGCCCTTTTTATCATATTTTAAGGATTTTATACATGTTTCTATACTTAGTACATATTATGTGCTAACCCCTCCTTCCTTCTACATCATAATGAGTATAGGTTCCGGCTAGGTGACTTTCACTCTCTTGAAGAAGACTTGGATTGCTTATCTCCAAGTTGTGGTGAGTCCTCAAGTTCGAGGATGGGGTTTCCTATTTCTTAGTTCATTTTGTATCTTGTATATTGAGACTTTTGTTGATGTAAAGGGCTAAGTCACAAAACTTAGTATTCCTATATTTAGATGGTAATTGAGACAAAGTCTAGATTTCCTATTACTTTCTTTTATCATAAGAGAAGTTGGACTTCGATTATAAAGTTTCAATTTTTTTCACATTTTTTCTATGTCTTACGTAATGATGATGCTAGAGGCTTGTATAAAACCCCTTCGGGATCAAGTACACTGTGTTACGTCTAGGGGCTAGCCTTGGGTCATGGTAATTTTTTAGCCATAGGTGGTCATATGCAAAACAATACCTAACTTTAGAGGTTGGGGTCAAACCACGGGGATTGGAAGGTTACCTTCAATTGATTTCACCACTTGAAGTGAACTTAGAAAATTGAATTCTCAACACACATGTATATATAAAATGGGAGGGGTAGTAACAACTAAAATTCACCAATACAAAGGCAAATCAGGGAATCAACGCCAATATGATCTTCTAAGCTAGCAAAGGACAAGAGTTGTGTGTATAACAATTAGGTTTCAACTAAAATAGGCAAAGATTAATCACAACCAAGATGATTGATATATGGATAACGTTTGGTCTAGGATACATCTGATATTCTCTGAAACTATCAAATATATGTCCCATAGATTCTTTCAAACTTACTTGAGTAGATAGACTATCCCTAGCTTATATCATTAAATAAGAAACTACTCAGATTATCCAATCCTTGGCTCAAACCCATAGAGTGATTTCAAAATGTCCTCACTATTGAGCCTTACCCAACTCCATTTTACCTCATCAAGCAAAAACAGTGTTAGAGATCTCAATCAATGTTTGCAACCATTTTACTCATTTGGTGTTTTCACTGTCATAAGGCATACACACCCCTAGCTAAGGATTTAAGTTCTTACAAAAGAACAAATAAAGACAAACACCATGTGAGAAATCTCCATTTCAAGATAATATGATTAACAGAATCTGGAATACAAACTTAGAGTAATACAAATTTGAGGCTTCTTGATCTACATGATAAAAGTTTCGTCACTACGCTCTATGAATCATTTTCACCAAAAAGGAACTCTCCTTTTCATCCTTAATTAGGAAGAAGATAAAGCTACATGATTACACAAATCCTTATTCTATCTTTGGAACCTTCCAAAGGAAGCACTGAATTTCAAAATTAAATTTTCCCCTTCAACTTACATGTTTGAACTTGTGCTTGACTGTCGGAATACTGATCTCGTATTGTGGAGCATCAGTCGCTTCTCCGCACCAACCTTGAGTTCTCATAGGAGCATCTGTACTAGGATCGGTGAGCCACCGATCAAGCATTGTACCATGCCAATTGTAGCACCAATATTGAGGAAGTGTCATCCCTGAGACTAACCCCTAGACACGATTGGTGCTTAGAGACACGAGTGACCCAAAACTAGCCTCATGGAATGGAACTACACTAGGATATATAAAATCAACAAATGAAAGAAAAAGATAACTGAAATAGGTCTATTTAAACAAAATGGAAATAGACAAATACCTGAGACATATGAGCAAAAATAAAACTAACTATCTGGAAAGTCTACTAGTGTGAGTTGCTAGGACAAACCCCTATCTAACTTCAAATGTCTGAAACTAAAGTAAAATAATGAAATCAAAGATAAAGGGATCGTCCTAGGATAATGTGGACTCACAAAGATATTGCTGCAAAGCTGAATGGATCTATTCTAACTGCAGGCTGGATGATGAGCATTGGAACTTATATTATCAAACAATATAAGAAGAAGCTATGCGTTCAGTGCTTTGAATGTACTCAATATGAGGAATATGCATAATAAACATGATATTTGAACATACTAAATCTATAAAAACATGCTGATGCAATGACCAAGTAAAATATCTTGAAACTGAGATAACCTAATCTAAAATACATAAATACAAGGTCATGCAATAACTGAAAGTATGATTGTGGGAGATACTAAAATTGATATAAACTATGTGAGCTACTACATGGAGTTCAATGTACTTTCCCCATACAAAAAAAGATGGTCTTCAATATTTGCCAAGGCAGTAAGGGACATGATAACTTAGCTAATGTGAATCCATTAAACTAAAGTCTATAATGATAAATCTTATGGTGACATGTAATTCTAAGACTTAGGAATTTCTACTAAAAGTTTACGAACACCGACAAATATCCATCATCCCTAAATCTGCTCGGTGCTAAGTATTCCTCCCGATGGAAACATGCATAATCTGAAAATAGTAATTATTTGATAATACTGAATCATACATATAACTGATAAATACTGAATAGCTCATAAATCATGATAACTTAAAATAGTTGAAAGATACTTTATCTAAAAGAAAATAAATCGTGATAACATAAAATATACTAAGAGATACTTTACTTGAAAACATCTAAATCATAAAAATTGGTTAATCTGAGACATGCAACTGAAATAGCATAATTTTGAGTCATTAAAATACTTGCAGGCTCTAAGTTCATGAAAATAACATTGAAAACATGGAATTATAATTAAAATCATGCAATTGAAGACTAATCATGAAGAAAAAGCTTAATTCCAATAAAGACCCATAAAAATATTAGAAACCCTATGCTTGGAGCTAATCATAATTTGAAAAGTTCAGGTTTTCTTGGGACTCAATGAGTAAATGGATACTTATTGATGAAATCCCACATACATGGGGGACAAGCCTTAGCTTTAATTCCTTTGATGGAGACTTGAAACTTGGAACCCTAAGTCTTGCTTTATAGGAGACTTGAGAGTGAAAAAACCTAATTTGGGAGAGTAAGGAGTGAATAAAAGGATAGGGTCACTAGGAATTAGTTAGTCCCACATAGAATAGTCGTAAAAGACGTAGTGTAGGGATTGAAAGAATGGGAAATGACCAAAAAGACCTTGATTAAATTTTTTTGAGTTATTAATGCGAGGGGTATATACAGTCTGTGGTTCCATATATGGACTGTGAAAAATAGACTAAATTTCCTAAGCATTTGAACTTTCAAACCATGAGACCAAACTATGACTCGTACTTCCTTATATGACTTTTGATTGTTTGTAGAATGGGCTTAAATAGAGTTTATGCAGATTGATTTATGAGAACCATCTACGATCAGTAAAATGATTCTCATAAAGATCAAGAAAGATTATGTGGTTTCAGGAATTTGATTTACGATGCCCATCCATAAATCATAAACACATCCACGACTTGCAAACCTTGAACATCCTATTCAAGCCAAATTTCCAACTTTTTGAAGTTAATCTATGAATCGTAAAACAAACTCTGATCCATAACTTGACTCGTACACATTGACTTAATTCTCTTGATTTTAGAAGTCTCAACTACGGATTCTATCTACGGCTCATGGTTCCACTTACAACCCGTAGATGGTGTCATAAATGCCAAAATTTTGTAGGCTTGGAATTTTTCTGCACTCCCTCTAGTCTTTTCTAAACTTGGAACTTCTCAAAATTTATAGGAAGCTTTGCTCCTTTCAAGCTGACATTTAGCCTATGAGACGCTTATTGGTTCTTGTAGAATGTTAGTTCCTTCGCTGATGTGGTTCAGTGATATTCAGCCTCAAATTTATTAAACTTGTTTCTCCAAAGAATGCCTGTGCACAAGAGAACTAGGGCCTAATATCCCATCAATTATCATAAAAAGATGGCAAAATCTCATGAATTTGTTTCTAGTTAGTCGGTAAAATACCAACTCGTCATTTAGCTTTCCTCTTACTAGCTCAAGCTAATAGATGGGGATTGATTGCCCCAAATCCCTAATAATGGTTCTTTTTCCTAATCAAAACTTCTCTTATCAAACACGTTCAAAATTCAAGCAAGTTTCAATGTTTGTGTCACGACCCAACTACCCCCTAAATGTGACATGGTGAATAGAATCCCAAAAGACTCTAAATGAACTATATGTCATAGCAGGACAATTAAGATAAAAGATAACTTAAAGTAAAAGATAAATCTCAAGGAACAATCTCAATATAAAGGAGTATCCGAGTACAATGAAAATAATGTGGAAGTACTCGTATCTTACAAAAAGAATCTACTACATATGTGTGACTAGGACAAGCCCTAGCTCATGAAATAATTTGAAAACTGAAGTAAAGTAAAAAATGACATCAAAAGCATAAAGGTGGCCACCAGATTTGGACAGGATGATTGGAATCTGTGCTAACCTCAAGTTGTATGAGATGTGCCATAACCTACATTATAAAATAATATATGCACAAGAGATATGTGCAATTAGTATGCGTATGAGGAAAGATACATGTGTGTAAGCTTGATAACATGATAAGTCTAAACACATGATAATGCATGACTAAGTAAAACATGACATAATCTAATAACTTGAGTTCATAAATATAGTACAACGTCAATGCAATATTCTAAAAATCATTTCATAAGTAGAAGTCATAATCCAAGTCATATCATATGTGGAAGATACCGTTAAATGACATAAACCATGTGAGCTATTATAACACCTTGAATTCCAAATGATGAAAGTTTCAATCTTTCAAAAAACTCTAGTGCCAGCACAAATGGAGCCACCAATAGTTTGTAGGCCGGACTGGCCAGTCAAAATTTTCCTAAATGTCAAGGTTTCAGTATTTTTGATATGGTTCACCAGGATGACCCACTATCTAATGCACGAGTCGTAGGTAGGCTCTCATAGGTTGGTCCCATATTTAGTGATATTTTAAGATAAAAATTGGAACCCACAGTGGAGTGTATAGACCACAATGGGATTTTAGGTCTTTTACTAATTGTTTTAATTCAATACTATGCCATTTTACCCTTTACCCGAAGCCCTCTACAAACGTTTTTACCCCCAAAATCTGCTAATTCAATTAATTATCTTAAATTTATAAAAGAAGAATAAGTTTATCCTCTCTAATATTTCTCTCTCTAAAAGCTTGAAGAAGACAACTAGGGTTTCAAGTCAAGTCTTCAATTTCACCATTTCTTGTGGGCTTTGAACTCTAAGTTATGATAGTATTCACCTACTTTCACGACCCAGGGGTACCCCTAGATGTAACAAGGCACATAGAACCCCAAAAGGCCCCATGTAAGCCACTTAGCATATCACAACATAAGTTAATAGAAAAGTACAGAAATTTAAAACATTTTTCAATACAATCAAAGTCTTATAAAATGAAGCAGAAGTCTTTAACATTTGTCTCAAACCATCTAAACAACTTTGAATAACTCTTGGGACATAGCCCATACAATAGTTCTAACATAAAAGAAAGACATAAAAGGTAAGGGTGATCAAGTCCTCGATGCTATGAGGACTCACCAAAACTTCTCTTCGTGATCTATTATGAACCTAGCCACGAGGATGGAAGTCGATATCGCCAAACCCAATATTTGATAAGAATGTAGGAAAAAGTATGCATTAGTACAATAATTTACTAAATATGACAGCTAGCATAAATCATCAACATAAGCATTTAAGAGGCATTAGTAGACATAAGACATAAACCATAATCATAAGAGACAATAAAATAAGTCATAAGCATAAGTGACATCATTATAAGACATAGACTATAAGCATAAGAGATAATAATCATAACTTGTGAGCATAAGAGATAACATCATAGTCATAGGCATAATTAATGCACCTAGTTTAACATAACATAAGAGAAACACTTCATAAACCACCTCAAGGCAAGCTTGCACAATACATGGATAACACCCCATAATCCCATCCATGCTAAGAAAGTCACTTTTAGTCCTCATTCATCTTTATCATCTTTTGATCTCATCCTAAGTTTACTTCTCATAGACAAGGGAACATTCACCTTTAGTCACACATGTATTGGTAGGCCCTTTCAAGTTACAATCCAAGCTAAGCATACATCATAAGCATAAGCCATAAGAATACTCAACATATAGACTATCATAACATAAGAGGAACATACTATAATTACCCTCAAAGCATACTTGTGCTATGCATGAATGAGATACCACAATCTCACCCATACTAAGTAAAGCTTCTTGAGTAACCATACTTCATAATTCATAATTCTGTTGTGGGAATTAGCCTTAACCAACATAGACCACGTGAGCTTAAGATGGAATCCGGTGTCTACCCCACATCGAAAAGGGGTTGTCTTACTTGCCTAAGTTAGAACCATAATATTAGCTCAGATGGATCCAATGACTGAGTAACCTATGGGGGCACATAATTTATTAAATAAGGATATTCTACTAGAAACCTGGACTCAACTAAGGTATAAGGTTTCCATATCATGAGATACATAATTTGGGAACCCAGACTCAACTATCGTAGAAGGAACCCATTTGGAAAGCCGGACTCAACTAGTGTAAAAGCTTTCATTGGGAAGCAGGACTCAACTATCATAAAAGCTTCCATCTCATATTCAATATCCACTCGGTGGTAAACATAATTCTCATTTGAGTTCATATTAAGTCTTGACTTAAGTTCATATCTATGGAAGAATGTATTGACACTCAATCCAACATAACTCATATTATAGCTCGTTAGATCATGCATGGGAATAACCTTTCACCGTCCATGTCTTCATATAGATTCATTAGGCGAGACTAGTCTTCCAAACTTAGAAGAATCATATTGTGAGGAAACCATTCACATCATATCATATTCATACATAGGTGTGTATATGAGAATAACCTTTCAACAACACAAGAACTAGATCATGAGCATATTCACTTTACTCTCAAAGTGTTCTTAAAGCATGAACATAACTTTCATAAAACAAGCATAATATCATATCTTGCCCTTTCAAGGATCAAAGCTCATATCAAATCAACACATCTATAATGACTACATTAGACATGGATATAATCATAATTCAAGTAGTTCAATTACTACAAGAATAATCTCATATGTCACCTCTTTGAGGTTCAAAACTTACTTTCAATCATCATGTTTAGGGTTCAATCACTAGACATGGATATCATCCTAACTCATGTGATTCTATCACTTCATGTAATCGAACATTCTTGAGGTATATTAGGTGGATAAAGTCCTTCCACAACAGTTCTATCTAACAGTCAACTATCATCATGTCAACTTTCCACTTAGGGCCTTAACATACATAATTCATCATATTAGATTTACCTTCAAAACCCTAGAAATCTACATTCACAACTATAAGTTTTACTCTCAATAGTTTTATTTCACATGATCATCATATATGCCTAAATCTTCAATACAATCTAACCACATGCTTCATTCTCAATCAATTCTAGTCATATATCATCAGATAAACTCAATGTCTACACTTACTAATCATGGCTCTTCATATAAGTCCCAATCTAATCAATTCATGTCTACAAATTTTACTTTTAAGCAATTCATATCTAAGTGCCCTAAACTCAAGCAATTCATAAAGTAATTCAACAAATGGTCACATCTAAGCCCTTAATTTCACTCTTCTAGACTTAAAACTAAAACATATCAATTTCTTCGTAGAATCTTAGGTTAATCAATAATACATAAATAACCATAATTTAATTATAAGGCCCCGCAAGCTTGAAACAATGGAGTCGTCTTCTTCTTCTTCTTCTTCTTCTTCTTCTTCTTCTTCTTCTTCTTCTTCTTCTCCTCCTCCTCCTCCTCCTCCTCCTCCTCCTCCTCCTCCTTCTTCTTCTCCTTCTTCTTCTTCTTCTTCTCCTCCTTCTGCTTCTGCTTCTGCTTCTCCTTCTCCTTCTCCATCTCCTCCTCCTCCTCCTCCACCTCCTCCTCCTCCTCCTCCTCCTTATACTCCTTCACCTTCTCCTCCTCCTCATCTTCTTCTTCTTCTTCTTCTTCTTCTTCTTCCTTCTCTTCTTCCTCTTCTTCCTCCTCTTCCTCCTCTTCATCTTCCCCTTCTTCTTCTTCTTCCTCTTCCTCCACCTCTTCCTCTTCTTCATCCTCCCCTTCCTCTTCTTCCTCCTCTTCTTCTTCCTCCTCTTCCTCCTCCTCCTCTTCATCCTCCTATTTCTTCTTCCTCATCTTCTTCTTCATCTTCTTCATCGTCTTCTTCTTCCTCTTCTTCTTCTTCGTCATCATCCACTTCTTCTTCCTCTTTCTCTTCCTCTTCCTCTTCCTTTCTTCTTCTTCTTCTTCCTCCTCCTCCTATTCCTCTTCCTCTTCCTCTTCTTCTTATTCTTCTTCTTCTTCTTCTTCTTACTCCTCTTCCTCTTCCTCTTCCTCTTCCTCATCCTCCTCCTCATCTTCATCTTCATCTTCCTCTTCTTCTTTATCCTCTTCCTTTTCTTCCTCTTCCTTTTCTTCTTCCTCTTCCTCTTTTTCTTCAACTTTCTCTTCCTCTTCCTAATCCTGTTCCTCCTCCTCCTCTTCTTTATCTTCTTTTTCTTCCTCTTCTTCTTCTTCTTCATCTTCCTCTTCCTCCTACTCCACCTCCTCTTTTTCCTCTTCTTCCTTTTTCTTCTTCTTCCTTCTTCTTCTTCTTCTTCTTCTTCTTCTTCTTCTTCTTCTTCTTCTTCTTCTTGTTCTTCTTCTTCCTCCTCTTCCTCTTCCTTATATTCCTCCTCTTCCTCCTCTTCCTCCTCTTCCTCTTCCTTTTCCTCTTCTTCTTCTTCTTCTTCTTCTTTTTCCTTTTCTTCCTCCTCCTCTTCGTCCTCCTCTTCCCCTTCTTCTTCTCTTCTTCTTCTTCTTCTTCTTCTTCTTCTTCTTCTTCTTCTTCTTCTTCTTCTTTCTCTTCCTCTTCCTCTTTCTCGCCATCTTCTACCTCTTCCTCTTCATCCTCCTCATCCTCCTCCTCTTCTTCTTCCTCTTCTTCGTCTTCTTCTTCGTCTTCTTCTTCTTCTTCTTCTTCTTCTTCTTGTTCCTCCTCCTCCTCTTCTTCTTCTTCCTCCTTCTCCTCCTCCTCCTCCTCCTCCTCCTCTTGTTGTTCCTCCTCCTCCTCCTCCTCCTCCTTCTCCTCTTCCTCTTCTTCCTCTTCCTCCTCTTCCTCCTCCTCCTTCTCTTCTTCTTCTTCTTCGTCTTTTTCTTCTTCTTCTTCCTCCTCCTCCTCCTCCTCCTCTTCTGCTTCTTCTTCTTCTTCTTTTTCTTCTTGTTTTTCTTCCTCTTCCTCTTCCTCTTCTTCTTGTTCTTCGCCTTCTTCTTCCTCCTCCTCCTCTTCTTCTTCTTCTTCTTCTTCTTGTTCTTCTTCTTGTTCTTCTTCTTCATCTTCCTCTTCTTCTTCCTCCTCCTCCTCCTCCTCCTCCTCCTCCTCCTCCTCTTCTTCTTCTTCTTCTTCTTCTTCTTCTTCTTCTTCCTCCTCCTCCTCCTATTCTTCTTCCTCTTCTTGTTCCTCCTCCTCCTCTTCTTTTTCTTCTTCTTCTTCCTCCTCCTCCTCCTCTTCTTCTTCTCCTTCTTCTTCTTCTACTTCTTCTTCTTTTTCTTCTTGTTCCTCCTCCTCCTCCTCTTCTTCTTCTTCCTCTTCCTCTTCTTCTGCTTCTTCTTCTTCCTTGTCTTCTTCTTCCTCTTCTTCCGCTTCTTCTTCTTCCTTGTCTTCTTCTTCCTCGTCTTCCTCCTCCTCCTCCTAGTTTTCTTCCTCCTCCTCTTCCTCCTCTTCTTCCTCCTCTTCTTCCTCCTCTTCTTATTCTTCTTCCTTTTCCTCCTCTTCTTATTCTTCTTCTTCCTCTTCTTCCTCCTCTTCTTCTTCTTCCTCCTCTTCTTCTTATTCTTAATCTTATTCTTCTTCTTCCTCTTCGTCCTCCTCTTCTTCTTCTTCCTCCTCTTCTTCCTCTTCCTCTTCCTCTTCTTCTTCCTCGTCTTCCTCCTCCTCCTCCTACTTTTCTTCCTCCTCCTCTTCCTCCTCTTCTTCTTCCTCTTCTTTTTCTTCTTCTTCCTCCTCTTCTTATTCTTCTTCTTCCTCTTCCTCTTCTTCCTCCTCTTTTTCTTCTTCCTCCTCTTCTTCTTCCTCTTCTTCTTCCTCTTTGTCTTCTTCCTCTTCTTCTTTCTCCTCTTCCTCCTCCTCCTCCTGCTTTTCTTCCTCCTCCTCTTCTTCCTCTTCTTCTTCCTCTTCTTCCTCCTCCTCTTCTTCTTCTTGGTCCCCTTTTTATTCTTCCTCTTCCTCTTCCTCTTCTTCGTCTTCCTCCTCCTCTTCTTCCTCTTCTTCTTCCTCGTCTTCCTCCTCCTCCTCCTACTTTTCTTCCTCCTCCTCTTCCTCCTCTTCCCTCTCCTCTTCTTCCTCTTCTTCTTCTTCTTCCTCCTCTGCTTTTTCTTCTTCTTATTCCTCTTCTTCTTCTTCCTCCTCTTCCTCTTCTTCCTCCTCTTCGTCTTCCTCTTTTTCTTCTTCTTCTTCTTCCTATTCTTGCTCCTCTTCTTCCTCCTCCTCCTCTTTCTCCTCCTCATCTTCTTCTTCTTCTTCCTCTTCTTCTTCTTCTTCTTCTCCTTCTTCTTTTTCTTCTTCTTCCTCCTCCTCCTCCTCCTCCTCCTTCTCCTTCTCTTTTTTCTCCTTTTTCTACTTCTCCTTATTCTTCTTCTTCTCCTTCTCTTTCTCCTGCTCCTTCTCCTGCTCCTTCTCTTCTTCTTCTCCTGCTTCTCCTTCTACTTCTTCTTCTATTCCTTCTCCTGCTTCTACTCCTTCTCCTTCTCCTTCTTCTTCTTCTTTATCTTTTTCTACTTCTTCTTCTTCTATGATTTGGAATCACTAAATTATGTTCTTCTTTTTCTTCTCCATCATCATCTTCTTCTTCTTATTCATCATCATCATCATCTTCTTCTTCTTCTCCTCCTCCTCCTCCTCCTCCTTCTCTTCTTCTTCTAGAGAGAGGAATTTTGAGAGGGAATGGGGTTTCTTTTGGGGGTCTTTAAATAATGATTTGGAATCACTAAATTAAGTTTATGATGTCTTTATATAGTTGGTCTAAACTAGGGTAAAATGACGTCACTTAATTACTAATCAATTCTGGAAAGTTCCACTAAGCCAACACTTCACCATTTAAAACTTAATTACTGCCTCACCCACGAGACCACGCCCACGGGCTGTGGGTGGTGGTCTGCAACCCATCTTTTGGGACCCTGAACCATGACCCCTCAGGCACGGGGCATGGGCTCCCTACGGGGCGTGGGCCCCTTTCGTGGGTGGACTATTTTGGGGAAAAATTTAGGGTCCTCCTCAAGGACCCTTGGTTGGTCGTTAGGGAGTCGTACCTTGACGCTCTATCCTGAAACCATTTATTCTAAGTACGGGAAGCCATATCTACAACTCTAACCCTCACGACAAGCTCTTGTTTAGCCTACTAGTTTCTAGGGTGTTATAATATCTCCCTCTTGGGAACATTCATCCTCGAATGACACCCTAGGCATTTCTTAAGGTCACGAATCTAGACTAGAAACCCATCATGTATGCAAGTTGCAACACATATAAATGCACCCAAACAAAGGAGGAATTTCATCTCCTTACTGAACATACTCAATGCAACACAAGGAAGTAGGAACTACATCTAGCAACCCAAAATGCATGAAATTTCAACATTTCTCATATTCATTGGAGGAACTACCTTTTCCAACGGAAAGCATGCTCAACACAATATCATGGAGCCCTTATGCAACATATTTTCAAAAAAGCACCATTATAGCATGTTCAACAAGTCATCTCATGAAGTCTATAGGCAATTCTACCAAATGCACTTCATCATGAGGAAAAGTAATCATGCACTTCATTTGCTTTCAAAAGCCAAGTTTTCATGAACATGCATAGCATAAGGAAATCATTGAAACATCTATAACACAAATACTTCACATAAAGAACAAATCATGAGGAACTCATCATCTTAGTGCTAAAGGAGGAATATCAGGAAAATGGATGAGGATATCGGGACTTATTATTGGCCCCTAGCCTCCCAAGTATCACCCTCAATTAAAAGCCTTACTAAAAGGCCACTCCTCAACATTGCCATAGGAATAACTTCCTTGTTCTTCTATTTCTTAACTTGCTGGTCTAAGATCCCTACTGGTATTTCCAAATTAGAGGAATTCTCCTTAACTCTGAACACTTCTTAAGGAATTTATGAATGTCGGATCTCCAACACCCTTCTGTATCTTAGAGACATGGAAAATCGAATACACTGATGCCACTCATTAAGCAACTCTAGTTCACAAGCAACCTTATCAATCACCATTTATGATCTCATAGTAGCCTACAAAACCGAGACTAAACTTCCCAAACTCACTACACCTTCTCAAGGTGAGAATTTCAAGCCAACCCAAATCATGGACATCAAGAACACTCAAAGACCTTGCTATCTAAGCACATCATCTCCCCCTTGGGTGTTAGCCTATATAGATTCTTCTAAGCATCATTTATTTCAATTCTAAGGTCGGAGCAAGTCATCTCTAAGCGATCACATGCTTCACACAAATGATTCTTAACCATGGTGAGTTACACTTCTACCATTCTTAGAGGAGTATACTCACTCAACACATCTAGGCATTACTTAATCAGCCTATTCATCAAATCTATTCACATACTCCAAAACTCACATTGACTAAGTCGGGTTGTACCATCAAATAACATAACCCTAATGGCACCCATCCAAACCAAAGGCAACATAAAAGTCTATCATACTAAGTCTATTAAGTCACAAAAGACAAGCAACATTAGAATATAAATAAGCATAAAACACATACCAGGAGCAACATTTGAAGGATAATCTTGTGTACCTTTAGCTTTGAGAGCATACAACCTAATTTTCTTTGGAGTATCCATTCCCGAATCACTAGAAGCAACTTTCTTACCCTTTCTTCCTTTAGCGGTGAGTACTGGGCAATCTCTCATTTTGTGACCACTCCTACCATAACCATAACAACCCTCCATATCGGCTAAACACCTACCCTAATGTCTTTTGCCACATCTAGCATAAGTAGGAAATAGGGGTCTGCTATTCTTTCCTAGAGACTTAGGGTTGGACACCCTTTTTAGGTTATATCTAGGGGAAATCCTAGAAGAACCTTGTCTCGAGGACCTTTCAAGAGAAGAATTGTCATCATCAATCCTAAACCACTTGTTCTCCCTAAACCTTTCCTCAAGTTTCTCTTTCTCAATTTGTTGAGCATAAGCCATAAGATGAGAAATATTCATATCATGATCAAACATGGCAGTACAACATTCTTTCACTACTAAATTAGACACTCCTGACACTAACTTACTCATTCCTGACCTAGGATTGGATAGTAGAATTGGAGCATACTTAGACAATTGGGTGAACCTCGATGCATATTACTTAACATTCATATTACCTTGCCTAAGGTTAATGGACTCAAACACTAAAGCTTCCCTCATCTCTAGAGGGAAGAACCTATCTAGAAAGACACTCTCGAACCCTTCTTACTCTATAGGACCCAATCCTACCTATCTAGCCTTTTTCCAGTTATTAAACCAAACATGAGCAACCCTTTTGAGTTGATAAGAAGCCAACTCTGCCTTTTCTACTGGAGTTACTAATGATTAATGTTTCAAAGACTCTTTATCCAATTCCAAGTGTCAACGATCGCTAGTCAGTATAATAACCCAACTAAATGAGTTGGGGTCGATCCCATGTAAAGTATCTTTTCCTTCGAATTCAATTATAGAAGTATAACAACAACCTTTTCAACTAAATACTGAATGCACCTTTTTTGTTTAAACTTCAAATTTCAGGTTATAATTATCAATCCAATTCAATACTTAACTCAAAACAATCAAATAGTGAGGTAACACTTGGGGAATTGACCAACAAATTATTGAATTCAACTTAGTAGATGAACAATGATGCTCACAATAGGGTAAAATTGTCGTGTGTAGGTAGGACTATGTGTAAAGCAATTTTCTCTCTAACAATTACCTTATCTATGTCAAATTCTCTCGAACTTCAACACTAGACGGTAGATGCCCATTCCTTGTCCTTACTAAATCTACTCTCTCGAGCTAGATACAAAGGATAGATTCCATGTTCACTCTCTCAAGCTGAAATCATGGAGACCCACTACTAATGATGCTGAATTTGCAGCTTTGGTCTTGCACTTCTCTCTCGAGCAAGTACAAAACACTGAACTTGATAACTAATCATGCAAGATGACCTCAAAAAGCAGCATCAAATCATACCCACTTCAATTTAACACCATTATTTGAAAATCAAAGACACCCACTTAGTAAAACTCAACAATTGGTCACATAGTCAAAACCCCAAGAGGAGGGTATTAGTCAATCATAGTAAAAAGAGTTAAATCAACATTCATCATGTCTTCCATAATTGGGTACAAAAGAGAATTTCAAGTTAAAATCAACTAAAAATCTCCTCTATTACAAAATTTCCAAGACAATCTTGCTAAAATCACTATGGAATCGCTTCCAGCAGTGGTCTTTCCCTCAATCTTTTGTTCCTTATGTTTCTGAATGCCTTCTCTCTCTAGTAAAAATCAATTTAAACAAGTCTAATGTGTGACTGTTTAAGACCAATCGGCGAGGTAAGTCGAGATTCAGTGACAGTTTGTCGACTCACCGATTGCCCTTCATCCTGCCTTTATTTTTCACTTCTTCTTGGTCCAGCTACTGTTAATTTAGGCTATCTAGATCGGGATCGCTGAATGATTGCACGAGTTGCCTCTTTTCCTTCTATCTCACCTATTAGCACTTGTTTGAATCTCCATAAACACTTTGGGTGACCTGGTCATCTTTCGTCGAATGGATTGACGACACGCCTAATGGAATTGATGCTCGTCGAATTTACCACCATTTTAGCTCTAGCATTCTGTAACTTTAGGCGTTAGAGTGGTGCCCTAGCGATTCGCCGAGTGACATGGGCGATCACCAGGCTTTCATGTCTTCGTTCCTTTGGCTTGCTTTGTTCCTTTTTGCACATTAGTGTCCATGCTTTGTTTCTAAATATAAATACCTAAAAAATAAGGATTTTACATTAGTTATTGACATAAAATAAGCATTTGAGGACTCTAAATACCTCTGAATAATGCCTTAAATGAGTCCAAATCGTGGGCTCATCAACACCCCCAACTAAAACTTTTGCTTGTCCTTAAGTAAAACTCAAGTTCAGCTGTTAAAAAATAATGTATCGAACAGTGTTAAACAAGATTCAATCATGAATGCATACAAAAAGACTCAACTTACTCATGCAAGAATCAATTGTGCACTCAAAGATTCAAGTTGTGACTCACCATTATCAAATATTCTCAAGTTCATAATACTTGCTTCAAATGCAAGTTCAAGCTCAACAAAGGTACTCAAATGCCCTCACACAAAGAATGATTCCATACTCACACACAATGGTTCAACAATTTAAAGCTCCGAAATCAAATCAACACTCACACTCACAAAGAAGAACACAATGCATGACTTCACCCATAGGTTTGCCCATATTTTCCAATAAACACTTGTTTCAGCTCACTCAAGATGAAAAAGGTTTTTTCAAGGTTTGTAACGAGGCTAAGTGTAAATGTATGGTCATTTAGGCTCAGTGACTTCTATCCTCATGAAATGTGGTGTGAACAACACTTTCTTTCCTTTTCTTTATCATTCTCATTCGTGCTCCCAAGTCACTCCATTGCTCATCTTCCATGGAATGTTGGTAACCCCATTTTCTTTGCACTTTCACAACTTTATTCCACTACATTTTCATTTCTTTCTTCTTTTTCTCTCCCTTTTTTTTTTTTTTTTTTTTTTTTTTTTTTTTTTTTTTGGTATGGAGCGGTTTCATCTTTCTCAAAACCATGGGTCAAAGGGGACTTCTTTGCACTTCTTGATTTACCTTTTCTTTTCACCACACTTTTGGCCTAAGTTGGCTATTCACACAAATCACAAATCATGAGGATTATGGATAATGGATCAAGAAAGGTCACAATTTCATCAAGTTTCTTCCAAGAAAAGGTTAAGGCTCAAATGGTGCTCAAGCGAGGTTCACACACTCACAAGGTAGGCCACAAAAAGGTATAATACCAAATTGTTTCACACTCTTCAAAGTTGCCTAAGTTCATTCCAAGAGATTGCATCACTTAGTCAATCAGACCAACGAAGCAAATTCTAGGTGTCATCACACATGGTTAACGGTAAGCTCATCACACAAGACATTGACACCAATGCCAAACAAGACTCTACACTTTCACTAGTGTGCAATTTTCATCACAAGAGACTCAATTTGATAATTGGATAGTCAGAACGAGATGCAAAAATTTTAAATATTGTCTATGCAACTTCATTTGGCCTCATCGTAGCCGCACATTCATTTTTGTTCAATTATGAGCACTATTCAAGTCATCGGTATTGATCAAGATCGATACTCAAATTTATAAGAGAAAAACCATATTCAAACATAGATAAGAGGGTCTAAGAACACATAGGACCAACCAAGTGCCACCGCCCCAACAAAAGCATTCAACATTGCCCTTAATGTGATTAGAGAATGGACACTACCGCAAATGAAACAAAAATAAAAATAAAACTAGCAAATAAAGATAAAATTCTAGTATGTAAACATGCAGAGTGAAGTAACAAGGAATCTTCGCTAAGTGCCTCATCGGTGAGCTAATAAACCTGTCGCAGAATGATTTGGTGATGCGCCCAATGAGTGGCATATCGCCCTTATTTCCAGTGTGTGCCACCTTAAGAATAGGAAAGTTAGCAGAGACGCAGAAGGTTGTCGAACAGATTGGCAAATCGCATACTGGACTTGGAACATCGCTAAGCAATCACGGAGCTACACTGCTAGCGTTGAAGTAGAAAGGGTGAGAAAGGTGGGGTCGCCTAAGCACATCGGCGATTCGCCGAGTGATAAAGGTCTCTCACCAAATATTCCAGAATCTCAGCCTCTTATTTGCTTATCCATAAGGTGGTCTAGGTCGTACTCGCCGAATGGCTTTGGCAATTCGCCAATAATATCTTCCTCTCGCACTTTATCTTTCGCCTGTAAAATCAACACACATTATTTAAAACATTAATATTTGGGTTTCATCCTAAGAAACACCTTATTTAATGTCGTGGCACAACGTGGAAATGCTGTCAAGCATCTTCCAAATACCCCACCTCAATCAGAGAGATCTCTTGGCACTCGCCAAAGTATAACTTCAAGCGTTGTCCATTCACCTTAAATACAGGTCCTTCTTGACCCTCAACCTCGATGGCACCATTTGTGAACACTCGAGTCACTCTAAACGGTCCTGACCATTTGGACTTGAGCTTTCCTGAAAATAGTCTAAGTCGAGAGTTATATAGTAACACCTAATTTCCCACACTAAATTCCCTCCTAATGATTTTAACATCATGCCAGTTTTTCATCTTTTCCTTGTAAAGGGTGGAGCTTTCATAAGCTTTGAATCAGAATTCGTCCAACCCATTTAACTGCTCTACTCTCTCCTTTGAGTTCTTTGTCCAGTCTAGATTTAACGCTTTCAATGCCCACAATGTTTTGTGTTCCAATTCAACTAGTAGATGGCAAGATTTACCAAAAGTTAGCTGGTACGAAGACATTTTGATTGGCGTTTTGTTGGTGGTACGATATGCCCATAGTGCATCATCGAGCTTTCGAGACCAATCAGTTCTATTGGAGTTCACTGTCTTGGCCAAGATGCTTTTGATCTCCGATTTGATACTTTGACCTGACCACTCATTTGGGTATGATACGGAGTTGCTACTTTGTGCTTCACTCCATACTTGTTCAATGCAGCTGAGAACCACTTGTTGCAAAAATGGGATCCCCAATCACTAATAATAGCTCGAGGATTACCAGATCTCTCAAAGATGTAGCGTTTCAAAAATTGAACAACGCTTTTCCCTTCGTTCTTTGGAAGTGCAACAACTTCAACCTATTTGGAAACATAATCTACAGCAACCAAGATATACTTATTTCCAAGAGAACTAACAAATGGGCCTATAAAATCTATTCCCCAAAAATCAAATAGCTTAACTTCTAAAATGGGCGTAAGAGGCAACTCGTGTCTTTTGGACACTCCACCTTGTTTCTGACATTGAGTGAACTTCTTAACAAACTCATGAGCATATTTGTTGAGAGACGGCCAGTAGTACTCACTTTGTAGAACTTTAGCAATTGTACGTACACCACAATGATGACCTCCAACTGGTGAAGCATGACAAGCATGGAGAATTTCAATGGCTTTTTCTTTCGGAACACATCTTCTAATGATATGATCAGCGCATTCTCTGAATCAATATGGTTCATCCCAAAATAAATTCTTAACATTGAACAAGAACCTCTTTCATTGGGAAATGTTTAGGTTGTCCAGCATTAAACCGTACATTACATAATTGGCGAATCAACATACCAAGGAGGTTGTTTGAGAGTTACCGTGAATACCTGTTCATCGGGAAAAACATCATTTATGTCAATTTATAGTTCATCATTCTCCTCGCCTTCCAATCTTGATAAGTGGTCTGCCACATGATTTTCACAACCTCTTTTATCTATCTTGGCTTGGAGTCTTTCTTTGCCATCAGGTAACGCAGTATAGCATGATCAGTGTGAACAATAACTTTAGTACCTAGCAAGTATTCCCGAAACTTCTTAAATGCTTAAACCATTGCAAGTAACTCTTCAGTAATTGTATAGTTACGTTGAGCACTGTTTAGAGTTTTGCTTGCGTAGTAAATGGGGTGAAAACGTTTGTTGCATTTGTTGCATTTTTGCCCCAATACAACACCTAATGTTGTGCCGCTTGCATCACAAATTACTTTGAAAGATTCTGACCAATCAGAACTAATGATGATTGGGGTGGACCCCAATTTTTATTTCAAGCACTTGAAAGCATCATCAAAGTGGAATTTTACCTCTTTCTCCAAGAGTATGCATATAGGATGTGAAATCTTTGATAAGTCTTTGATGAACCTTCGGTAAAAGTCGGCATGTCCCAAAAATCTACGAACACCAATCACCGAAATTGGTGGTGGTAACTTGTCAATCACTTCAATCTTTGCTTTGTCAATCTCTAGCCTTTTTTGTGACACTTTGTGACTAAGAACTATACCTTCCTTAATCATGAAATGACACTCCCAATTTAGGACTAAATTTGTCTCCACACAACTTTGGAGAACTTGTTCTAAGTGCTCTAAACATGCTTCAAAAGTGTCACCCACAACCGAGAAGTCATTCATAAATACTTCCATTGAATCCTCCACTATGTCCGCAAAAATAGATAACATGCAATGCTGAAATGTAGCCGAAGCATTACATAAACCAAACGACATCCATTTGAAGGAAAAAGTACCATATTGGCATGTAAAGGTTGTTTTCTCTTGGTCTTCCGGAGCAATAGAGATTTAACCGAAATATCCATTCTAAAAGTAATACCAACCTCTCTCGGAGAGTCGATCAAGCATTTGATCCATAAAGGGCATGGGAAAGTGATCCTTTTCTGTCCATGAATTTAGCTTTCGGTAGTCCATGCATACTCTTCACCCTGTCACCAGTCTTATAGATACAAACTCCCCTTTTTCATTTGGGACTACCGTGATGCCTTCCCTTTTTAGTACACATTGCACTGGACTTACCCATTTGGTATCCGTAATAGGGTAGATCATGCCTATGTCCAACCACTTTATTATCTCCTTTTTCACCACCTCTTGCATTGGTGGGTTCAATCTCCGCTGATGTTCAAAACTTGGCTTATAGTAACTGTCAAGTTGAATTTTGTGAGCGCAAATACCGGAGGAATGGCCACTATGTCAGTGATAGTCCATCCTATAGCTTTGATATGCCTTATCAACACTTCAAGGAGTAATTTTATCTACCACTCAAGCAAATCAGCTGCAATGATATCGATAGAGTGTTATTTGCCCCAAAGAAAGCATATCGGAGATGGGAGATAAGTGCATTTAACTCTAGATTTGGTGGTTCTTCTGTTGATGGCTTTGCAGGTGGACTTTCTCGATTTTCTAAATCAATGTCCAATTTCAACGGAGTCTTTGAATACCCCCTAAACCTGATAGAGTTGCTACTACCTCTTATTACCCTTGAATTTCGAACACATCATAGTTAGCAAACACGACTTCAAGTGGCTCACTCATGTACATCAAATGGCTCACACTAGCCACAGCCTCATCAATAACATCAACAGTGGATATCACGGGTTATCGATTGGGTGTTTCATATTTAAGAAATCAATAGAAACTCTCACACTCTCAAAGATAAACAGATGCATGATTCTATCCATGGGCTTGCCCGTATTTTCCAATCAACATGATGTTAAGCTCAATCAAGCTCACAAAGGTCTTTCAAAGCTTGTAATGGGGCAAAGGGTAAAGGTATGATTATTTTGGCTTAGTGACTTCTACCTTAATGGTGCATGGCCTGCATTTCACTTTTTCTCCCTTTCTTTCATTATTTTTTGATTTTCACAATCCACCCTATGTTCTTTTGAGCATGATTCATTGGATACCCCATTTCTTTTATCCATTGCACAAACTTTATTGCAACATTCATTTTGGTTTTCAATCTTTTTTTCTTCTTTATATGGAGGGTTTCCATCTTTTTCAACACAATCCATCAAGGGAAAATTTTCAAAATCTTTCTGACTTTCCTCCTTTTTCACCACACCCCCAACTTAGGCTTTTGACCTAAGTTGGCTATTCAAACGGACCAATGCTTCGTGAAGGTTTTGGGTGATGGGGAGAAGAGGTCAAATGTTCTCATGTTTCATCCAAAGAAAAGGTTAGGGTCAAATGGTGCCAAGCTAGGTTCATACTCTCACAAGGTGGTCACAAAGAGGTATACTAGCAATTTGGTTCACTCTCAAAAAATATTTCCTAAGATTATATCTATCATTCGCCTACATTAGTCGATTAGACTAACGGAGCAAGTTCTAGGTGTTACCAAGCACATATTTCAAGACAACCTCATCACAGATAGTATTCAACACAATCATCAATCAAGATTCTACAATTTCAGCTTGCGAGTAATGATCATCACAAGATTCATTTCAATAATCGGCCAATCACAATGAGATGCTAAGAGTTCACACATGACTCATGCAACTCAAATTTGCCTAATTGGAATTGCAAAAACATATCGTTCAATTAAGAGCACTATTCAAGTCATCGAACTTGATCGCAACTAATACTCAAATATGCAAGAGAACAACTACATTCATGAATATCAAGAGGTAAAATTTTAAGTTTGGATAAACAACCAATCAACATTCACATTAAAACCAAAAATATAGATCAAAAACCAAAAAACATTCACATTAGGCCATAGTCACACAAAGTAAGCATAAAAGCTATTCAACAAATCAAACATTCACAAAAACAACCCAAGAAAGGTAGGTATGAAAATACCTCACCCCGCCAAAAGAAACTAACAATTGTCCTTAATGTAAGATAAACAAATTGTCTCAAAATAAAACTAAAGAGTGTCAAGATACCCTGTCAGGATAAGCCTAAGGTGAACTCTGCACATCCAAGACTCTCTCAATCTGGGCATCAGTGCCCAGCTCATCTTTATTCTTCGCTCCACTGGATCCCACCATCGATGTGTCCTGAAGAGAGGTCTACATAGTTTTCCATACCATCGCGCCCTCTAAGTCCTCCAAGTCATCATAAACTGCTGCATCTCATGTACCAAGATCCCCATCATCAGTCTTGAGAGCATCAAACATGGCATCCTCATCAGCCACAACAACATCTCTGGTTGTAGTAGCCGGAGAGATCTAGAAAATAGAAGGAACTCTTTACTCGAGACCTCAGAAAGGTCCACTGTGTCAACGAACCATAGACGTATCTGTGGATTTAAGCTCATCAACATCACATCTCAGTCTAGTAATATCGGCTCTCAAAGCTGCCACATCATTCGACTAGCGTCCGCTCTACTCACATACCTCTATTCTCACTGTGAGGGCATCTAATGCTAAACCATGTGCAGTGATCAACTATCAATGCTCTCTCAACTCAGCTCGGATAGGAGCTAAGGTAGAAGCAATGACCCTCTTAATCATATCAGGGGCATCAACCTCTACCCGAGAGGCACATACATCAGCATATTAGGTTAGATGGACCATCTTGAATAGTATAGCTTGGTTCAATGGGGGTCAAGAAGCAGGTGTAGAAGCAGTAAAAGCAAGAGAAGTAGAAGGAACTATAGTAGAAGAGCTAGGGGTACTTGAAGGCTCACCGGCTTGAATAGGAGGGGCTGTATATATTAGTAGCATCTCCACCTCAATGACTGATGAAGTGTCCACCGGTGCAACTCTCCTCCTCTCAGCCTCATCTCTAGTGTACTTAGTCTCGATCCTTCGGATGCCAGTATAGGAAGTAGGAGTCACTTCAACATCTGTCTTCTCCAAAAATGGAACTCTGGCACACCGAGACAACTCCGTGATCAACACCATGAAAAGAAGTGAGGTCTGACTGTTTTTGGCTCTCATGGTCATATCTTTCTTCATAACCATCCCGAGATTCATTTTATCCTGGTCCATGATGCATCCCAACAAAGCTACCTTAGAATGCTGGGGTATGGACTCATTTTGTAAAGGCATCAAGGTGCTGCTAATAAATTCTAACCAATACTAGGCATCCATATTCAAGTCCTTCTTCTCTATCTGAACTCCCAGCTCAATCCATGGGGGTGTCACAGATAAGATGAGCCAACCATCCCTTCAAGTCACAAGGGTCCTCTTTTGTATTTGATTCACCAAGTAGTAGATCAAATTCATTTTACACCCTAGAACCTCATAAATGTCGGTGCTATTCCATTTTATCTTCTTACCACACACCATCACATGATCACCAGTGCGAACGAGCCGGCTTTATTCTTCTCCTTGGGAACCAACTACCCATATTCAGCATAAAACTCTCAGACCAAGGAACGTATGTATGAGCTTAAGGGCTGGGTAAATATCTCAAAGTTGTGGAGCTTGATGGTGTTCCACACTTTCAAGCACCTGTCCATCACTCCATCGATAGAAAGCCTTTTCTCCTCGAAGATAGTCCTCAACCGAAAGCCTTTAATATTTTCTGCGATCGAGGTGGAGGTGCCTGTACTGGGGGCATTGGAGGTACATGCTCAATCGTCTGTGATGGAGGTGGAGGAAGTGTAGGAGTCTCCGGTATCCTGGCCAGATCATGTAGCACTTTAGAGAGAAGCTCAACCCGCCCCATTTGCAATGTCTGATCATCCTCCAGCTCGAATACAAATGTCCGTAATCTAGACCTTGAGTTACCTTCATCATTAGACTCCGAGGTGGTGAGGTGGGTGTTGTAGATTTCTATTTTGTTGGAGCTATCCTCAGCTTGCACCACAGGCACCTTTCCTTTTTATATATTTTCCCCCTGTTGGAGGAAGTTTGGGTTATATTGCTCATCACGGAGCAAAACCCTTAGTGATAACAATGCCCCATGCCTTCTTTCATGGTGGTCGGTTTCTTTCTAGAACCTTGGGTCTGGCCATATATGCAAAACAATACAGAACAAATCAATATGTTAGAAACATGTCAAAAAAATATAAAAATATAAAATCTGTAGGAAAACTTGCCGACTAGTTTGGTGAGTCGTTGAACCCATTTGGCGAGCTAAGTTGGGCTCACCGAAAGTTACAGAATAAAATTTCTCAGAAATTAGCACAGGTAGGCGATGCACAGGGCCTTTCAATGATTCAACGATCTCATTCGTCACACTAAAGGTAGCTCGCTGAATGTTAAAAAATATTTCCTAAAATTGGGGCAGAGAAAGGGCAATTGAATAGACATTCGAAGAGCTTATGCATGTCACCAAATGTTACTTAATAAAATCATAAAAAAATGAAGAATAAAAAGGCAATCCAGGAGTCACTTGGCGAACTGCCAATCCATTCGGCGAGCTCGACTAAGCTCGCCGACTGGTCTCTCATGCCATTTTATACCCTGACCTTCAATTTTCAACCCACAACCCACAATAATGAAAATTAAGCACTATTCTACGAAATTAAACCCATATCCATATCAATAATGACCCTGGGATACTCAGACTTCCCCAGATTTAAATAAAATTGACCAATCAATGTCTTCCGCCTTTAATAATGATGTCACCCTCTCTATTATTGGGCAAAATCAGTTGATCGGTACAATTCGGGTTACTCAAACTTCACCTATACCAGACTGAACATACAAACAATATAGACCTATGATTTTAATCAATTAAAAATGGGATTCAACAATTATGGGCAATAACTCAAACATAAACATGATATGACAACGACCCTCACTTAAAAATTAATTAACTATTCAACATCAAGAAATATATCCAACAAAAGACAATCATTCATCACAAACTACTAAATATTTGAGCCGAGTTTGGGACACTAACCTTAAAAGTAGATACAAATGCTAGGCAAGAAAATTCGGAACCAAAAATACCCCTATTAATTGATCCCCACACAAAAGCAACAATTAAAATATGATCTAAAATTGGATTGTAAGAGTGCAAATATTGGAAAATGTGAAATGAAGGGAAATTTTAAATTTAAAACAATTGTGGCCTTTTTGACCCTTCAATTTGTGCCCAAATCGGCGATAGTAACTTATGTCGCCAACCATTCCACGATGTGCCAAATGTTACTTTTGTCCGCCAAAGGTTACAAAACTCCAGTCATATAGTTGGTCAAAAAGAAGGTCAAGATCGGGCTTGCCAACCTGTTTGGCGAGTAGCCGAATGGTACCTAAGCTCGCCTAATTGCCTCTTTTCCTAAAATTTTGAATTTTCAACCTACACATCTAACACCATTATTCAAACAACAACATTAAAAACTAAAAACTTGGGTTTCCTCCCAAGAAACACCTTATTTCATGTTGTGGAATGACGAAGACACGCTTTCAAGCTTCATTCTTTGGGTTGACCATGGTGTCACTCGATAAGACTCCTTTTGGTCTTGGGTTTAAATAAGTTGAGATTTGACCCATTTGTGTTTCCAGTTGATTAATCGATACCAAATGTGAGGTAACTATTTGGTTCATAGATGAGACGTCATCTTTCATTTCCTTTAGCACTTTGTCTGCTCCTTCCACTTTGTTGAGAATGCGTGCAAGCATATCTTCAGTGCAGAAATATCCAGGATCGGTCCTTTGTTCTTTTGTCTTTTGATGCTCATAGAGAGGTACATATAGTTCTTTGTTAGCGTCCCACTCTCTCCAATTAGTACCCATGATCACTTCATTCCCTATCTCGGTCTCTCCAACCGTCATCGCGATCCCTATTTCAGCCTTGGTTCCCACTTGACCTTGGATAGTTTAGTCGGAAACCTCCTTGTTGATTTGTTAGGAAGTGTACTTCCTCCTTGTACATAGCTTTAAAATGCGCTTCATCAGGATTCACTCCATTAATTCCAATCGCATGCACATCCTTAGATCCACTACCCATGACGTGTTTAGACAATAGATCCATTTGAGTCATCATCTTAGCCATGTTTGCATCCCATTCTTGGTCCTTTTCAATTTGTTCCTTTGTCATCCTGAAGTTCAAAGGAGACACTTAATGCTTTCTAGTGTACCATGCACAATTGATTTTTGTCATCTCATCAAGAAGAGTAGATGTTATTTTGGATGGTTATTGCATAATTCCTTCTCGAACGATCTGGTCACCTACACCCGCGTTGATTGAATCTATACTTTGGTAGAAGTATTGTAATAATACATTGTCTGGAAGTCCATGTGTTGGACATTGGAGCAACAATTTGTGGAGCCTCATCCATGTTTCATGAATTGGTTCACCATCCACTCGTTTAAAGTTCTGAATATTATCTCCCAAAGTCACCATCTTCAAGGGAGGGAAAAACCTTACATAAATTGCATCAGTGAGTTCCTTCCAAAAAGTGATTGAATCCCTTGGTAACTCAGCCAACCACTTTGGTTCTTCCCTCATTAGGGAAAAGGGAATCAAATGAAGTCGAAGAGACTCTTGAGTAATGTTCTTGAATGAGTGGTTATGAGGATTGTTAGTAGCTAGACCTCCAAATAGAACCTTCATTTGCAAGAGTTACAACATAGTGCTAGTCACATGAAACACCGCATTGCCCACAACTGGAGGAAATCGAATAGAACCCGCACTTTCCATCTAATCTTCATTGACATTGTTCAAGTTACTGATGTCATCATTGTGCCCAACTTGGCTATCATTGCTCCCATTAACACTTATATCTTCACCTGTTTAAGAGCAGCCAACAAAGCACAAAAATAAGTTGATTCCACTGCAATACAATCAGTTCACAACTAAACTTCACTTAAAGAATTCTAAACACCACTTCCCGGCAGTGACGCCATTTTTGATAATGTTCAACTACACTTCATCTGATTCTAAGTTCAGGTTGTCACAATTAAGTATAAACCCAATGAAGAGTTAGGGTCGATCCCACAAGGAGTGATACAGTATAAACTTAAATTTAAAAGTGACATATTGTCCTAATCATTTGTAGAAGAAGACATTTTTCAAACAATTAAAGTAAATGTCAGGGGTTTGACATTTAATGTCAATTGGGGGGATTAGAGTAAAAATTAACAACTACGAATGGACGGGGGTAGTCAAGTATTGAGAGATCCTTGGGAGTGTGATCAATAGAATTCCAATTTCGTCAAATGGGTGGTTATTATTTATTAGAAAGTGTTGAATCATTTTGGGTAGGCTAGGCTTTAGGTGTAATAGTCATTTCTCAATCAACTATCATGAATCAAGCGAGTTCTCTCGAATCTCGACAAGCATAACAAATATAAATAGCCCAATACTTCAATTAATCTACTCTTTCAAGCTATATTGGTATGATTGAATTTAGATCCACTTTCTCAAGCTAAGTCTACAATAACTCAATCACTACAATCATCAATTAATAGTTTTATCTCTAAAACCTCTTTCTCAAGCAAGCTTAGAATACTAGGCTAGAATTGTATTCGCAACTACAGTTCATCAATATAAACTCAACTATCAATTTAACCCACTTCAAATCAACATCAAAATTAGTAAAAACTAACACCCTAATCGAATTAAAGCATTCAATCACATAATCACGCCCCCAAGAATGCGGTTTTAGCAACACATGATAAAGGGCAAGAAATAGCTACCAACTATGTTTTCCATCAGCTTGGGTAACTATCCACAAGTCTTAAAAATGCACAAATTCAATTCAAAATCAAATAAACCCTAAATCTCTAATCAAAAACTCAAAGAGCAGTTTTAGGGATCCAAAACCCAAAACTAGACAATGTGGGAACTCTCCAAAACTTTAGAACAATGGAACTATCCTTTTAAAATCGCATTTATACGTTCGTAGATTTTCAAGTACGGAATCATTCGGAGAAATAAGTTTGGCATTGCTGACAAGATCGGCGATGCACCGACTGTTCCTTTCATCGCTTTCTTGGCTTGAATGTTTACCCTTTCTTTGCTGTAATTTTAGGCAATCAAGGTCGGGCTCGCTGACCTATTCAGTGATGCAGCAAATGATCTTTCTTCTTGCCTTTTTGGATTGCCTTTTTCACCAATTAATTTGTAACTTTAGGTGGGCTCAACCTCCATCACTGATCTAGTCGGCGTTTTGCAAAACTCTAGTTTCCACACAAAGTTTGTTTTGTCCATGGGCTAGCCTACTGTAACGTTTTGGCGAGCTGAAGAGCCATTCGACGATTCACCGAGTGGCTTTGGCGAGCATCAACTTTTTCACTTATTTTTGCCCAATAATGTCCTTGCCTTGCTCTTTTATCTTCAATGCTTCAAATTAACATTTAAAATATCGTATTAGAGAATCAAATAGGCATTGAGAACACTAAAGCTCAGAATATTAAGACCTAAATGAGTCCAAATCCCAGACTCATCAGATCGGTATGCTCGTCTTCATTCCTTGAATAGATTAATATATCATCAATGAAAACAATCACAAATATATCAAGGTATTGTGTAAACACCATATTCATCAAATCCATAAATATGGCCAGAGCATTTGTCAAACCAAACGACACTACCAAAAACTCATAATCATTATACCTAGTTCGAAAAGTCATCTTCGGAATGTCATTTTCCTTCACCCTTAATTAGTGATAACCCGACCAATAATTAATCTTAGAAAGGTAACTTGCTCCTTGAAGTTGATCAAAAAAGTCTTCTATCTTTGGGAGAGGATATTTGTTCTTAACAATAACCTTGTTAAATTGCTGGTAGTCAATACATATATGGAGTGAACCATCTTTCTTCCTAACGAAAAAAGCTAGAACACTCCATAGAGAGATGCTTAGTCAGATTAAACCCTTATCTAACAAATCTTTCAACTGCTCGTTTAATTGTCTAAGTTCTATCAGAGCCATACGATAAGGAGGAATAGAGATAGGTTATGTATCTAGGAGAAGGTCAATACCTAAGTCTATTTCCCTTTCGGGGGAAACAGTTTTGAAACCTCGTTAACAACAAGGATTGACTCAAGAGTAGGGGCTTCATTCCATATCCCTAAATTGATTGAGATGGTATATGCAACCCTTAGAGATAATTTTTCTAGCTTTAAGAGATGCACCAAACTTACTCTGAAGCATAGAATTTATCCCTTTTCTCTCTAGGGTGGGTTCATTTGGAAACTAAAACTTGACTACACGGGTTCTACAATCAATAGAAGTATTACATGCATGCATCTAATCCATTCCAGGATAACATCAAACTGTAGAATATTAAGCTCTACAAGTTCAACATGAGTGACTCTATGGGACAAGGAGAAGGGATTCTTTTTGTAGACGCTCTTAGCCACAATAGAATCACCTACTTGTGTACAGTCTGAGAAGGGATCTAACAACACACCGAGAAGAATATCATACCTCATAGCCACATATGGCGTTAAAAAATACAAGGCAGCACTGGGGTCAAGTAAAGCATAAAAATCAAGTTGGAAGACTTTCAACATGTAACCACTTTGGGAGAACCCTCTTGCTCATGACGAGTCTGAAGTGCACATAATTGGTTTTTCTTTGGAGCACTTGAACCCGAACCACTAGGTGGAGCTTTTTTACCTTCTTTCCCCTTAGCCATAATTATTGGATAATCCTTTATTTTGTGACCGCTTTTACCACAATCGAAGCAACCATCTATGTCAACTAAGCATTTGCCTTCGTGCTTTCTTCCACACTTAGCACAAGTAGATAATGAACATCCACTCCCATTTCCTCCTTGAGTAATAGTGTTAGACACTCTAACAATGTTGAACTGAGGAGGATTATTGGAGGAACCTTGACCGAAAAAAAATTGTTGGAATTTAGAACGACCATGTCTCCCGGACCTTGAATGTGTAAAGTCACCATCACCGGTTTTGGCCCTATTTGCCTTTTTAGACCTTTCCTTAAATATCTACTCTTTAATTTGTTTAGCATGAACCATGAAATGAGAAATGTCCATATCATTAATAAGCATAGCGGTACGACGTTCCTTTACCAAAATATACTTGATTACGACTGCCTACACTTAGAATCAGATGAAATGTAGTTGAGCATTATCATGATCATTTAAGGGTTGTGTAGCAAGTCCTCAAGGACCAACAACTCTTTGCAAAGTTTAGAAAATGCAAGTTTTGGCTAAGGTCAGTAGATTTTCTTGGTCATATTATTTTCGGTAAGGGTATTGAAATAGATCCTAAGAAGATGGAGGCAGTCAAGAGTAGGCCTAGACCTATATTCCTTTTGGATATTGGGAGTTTCTTAGGCTTTGCTGGTTACTATGGAAGGTTGGTCGAAGGATTTCCTTCGATTTCCTCTCCATTGATGGTATTATGGTTCGAAGCTTGTGAAAAGAGTTTCCAAGATTTTAAAGATAGACTTACTTCCGCTTTGGTGTTGATTTTACTAGAAGGAACTGATGGAGTTGTTGTTTATTGTGATGCCTCAAGAATTGGGTTAGGATGTGTACTTATGCAAAATAGGAAATTCATTGCCTATGCTTCATGGCAACTTAAAATTCATGAAAAGTATTACCCTAACCATGACCATGAATTGGCGGCAGTTGTGTTTGCTTTAAAGAGTTGGATGCATTATTTTTATGGTGTTCATGTATTTGTTTTTACCGACCACAAGAATTTACAATATGTGTTTAAGTAGAAAGAATTGAATTTTCTTCAAAAAAGATGGCTTGAGTTAGTACTAAAAGGATTATGACATGAGTGTTCTCTTTCACCCTGACAAGGTAAATGTGGTGGCAAATTCTCTTAGCAGGTTGTAAATAGGTAGTGTTGCTCACATTGAAGATGATAAGAAGGAGTTGGTTTAAGATGTTCATAGATTTTCCGGATTAGTTATTCAGTTAGTTGACTCTAACAAAGGTGTGTTATGGTTCACAATGTTTCTGAATCGGCATTTGTGGTAGATGTGAAAGGTAAGCAAGGTCTTGATCTGACTTTGGTGGAATTAAAGGAAGCAATGCTTAAAAAGTTCATAGAGGCTTTTTCCCAAGGGGGAGATGAAGTGCTTATATATCGAGGTCGGTTGTGTGTTCCCAATGTAGATGATTTGGGAGGGAAAATCTTATCAGAAGCCCATAGTTCTCGATATTACATTCACCCGGGAGTCACCAAAATGTACCGTGACTTGATAGAGGCCTATTGGTGGAATGAGATGAAGAAGGACATTGCAGAATTATTGGCTAAGTGTCCTAATTGTAAAGAAGTAAAATTTGAACATCAAAATCTGGGAGGTTTATATCAAGATATTAGCATTCCTACTTGGAAGTACGAAAATTGAACATGGACTTCATTGTTGGTTTACCAAGAACCCAATGACAACATGACTCAATTTGGGTTATTATTGATTATATGAAGAAAGTAGCTCGTTTTATTCCCATCAAGGTATCTTATATGTCGGAGGATTATGCTAAGTTGTATTTGAGGGAAATTGTTAGGTTGCATGTAGTGCCCCTATCTATTATCTCTGATCATGGTACCCAACTTACTTCTTAGTTTTGGAAATCTTTCCAAAAGGGTCTTGGCACTCGTGTTAAAATTAGTACTTTCTTTCATCCAGAAACTGATAGGAAAACGGCACATACTATCCAAACTTTGGAAGATATGTTGAGAGCATGTGTAATTGACTTCAAGGGTATTTAAGGTGATCCCTTGTCTTTGATTGTATTTGCATACAACAATAACTATCATTCAAGTATTGACATGACTACATTTAAGGCCCTATAAAGTAGGAGGGGTAGATCTCCTATAGTTTTGTTTGAAGTGGGTGAAGGTGCGTTGATAGGTGATTTCACGTATCAGGACACTTCTTCATATTCTAAGTGTCAACGATCGTTAGTCAGTAATATAACCTAACTAATTGAGTTGGGGTCGAATCCCACAGGGAGTGGTACATGCTTAAGATTCAAGAGACAAGTATAAATACGTTCAAGTCAATCATAGGTAAAGACATTTACGAATAAAAGCATACTTCACATTTAGGGGTGACACAAGTGTCAAAAATGGGGGGTTTCCTTGTAATTATATACTATGATAGTAGCAAATAACATGAATAAAACAAGTAAGGAGATAGAATCTTGGGATGTGATTGGATTATAGGCTAAGGTAGATAAATGGGTGATTGCAACTGATAGTAAATAGCTGCAAATCAGTGAATAAGCTAGACTTTAGTGGGGATAAACTTTCTCTTGAACAATTTACCCTGAATCAAATTGGTTTCTCTCGAACACTAATAAGCAAAAATTAAGAACAGTCTATGCTGTAGTGCATTCACTCTCTCTAGATGAATGTGTGGAAAAAGGTTTAGGATTCAATCTCTTGAGCTGAACCCATGACATCCCAATACCTACAGACCATAAAACCAGTAGTCTTAGTTTTAAAACCTCCTTGTCGAGCAGGCCAAAAACACAAAGGTTGAGTTGCATTTGAACCTTCAACCCTTTAAACTAAACCACAATTACTGATTGAAATCACTTTTAAACAACATCTAAACTATCAATTAACAATACCCAACAGCTAAATCAACCCATAATCACACCTCAAGAATTAGGGTGTTAGCTAGACATTATAAAAAGAAAAAAATCGTTACCAAATTATGTTTCCATCAACTGAGTAAGATTAATTTCGTCTTTACAAAGGTCAATATTAAAGAATCTGAAAGACCTACTTCTAATTTCTCAAAAATAGAAATCTTCAAATCTTCAAAGCTAAGGAAAATATTGTCTCCAAACTCTCAGTTCAAAACTCAAAAATTCTAATATGAAAGTTGATAACTGATAAATTAGATACTATTATAAGAATTTTAAAATGTATTTATAGTCGCCAAAAATGTGCTGCAAATGATCATTCGGCGCAATAAGTCGAGATCACCGATCCACTCGGCAATCTGGCCTTTGGTCAATTCCATCGCCTTTTTGCTTTGGCCTTTAGCATCTTCAAGTTCTATAACTTTTTTTGATCTAGCAATGCATCATGGAATCGTTCGGCTACTTGCTGATTGCTCCTTTCTATTGCCGACTTTATTTTCTCCTTCAGGGCTTGTGATGAATCCACATTTTGGACTCATTTAGAGCTCTATTTTGATTTATTTAGTGTCCTCAAATGCATATTTTGTCTCAATAATTAATGTAAATCCTAAAGTTTCAGGTATTTGAGTTGAGAGACAAATCATGCACGCTATCAAGCAAAAAAGGAACAAGGCGGCTGAAATAACAAAGAAATGAAGGACTTAGGATCGCCTAATGCATTAGGCGAGTCACTGAATGGCCTTAAGCTCGTCCAAAGTTCCATTGTCCTGAGACTTGAAGGGAAAGATCAAGTTGGTGATGAAAGGGAACAGTTGACACGTCACCGAATAGTTCCACCAAGCAACACCATGTTGGCCAATGATGCGAAGATGCCGAAGGGAAAAGTTGAAAGGCGATGAACCATACCAAAGGGCAGATCACCAAGTGTATCAGCTATTCTGACTAACTGCGCCGAGTGGTCCCTCACAACACTAATTTTTAAAACTATAAATACCCATTTAAATATGTAGATCAGTATCAAGTTGTAGCAAATTATTACTAATTTTTAGAATATTTCAGTTTGAGTTTTTAGAGTTTTTGGGTGACATTGTTCTTGAGCTTTGAAGGTTTTAAAGGTTTTCATCTCCAAGAAATTGGAAGTGGGCATCAAAGAATCTTCATCTTAGACATTTTTAAAGACATTATTTATCGTACCCATTTGATGGAAACACTTTTAGGTATAGATTTCTATATCTTTTTTATGTCTAGCTAAAGCCCTAAATTCTTGGGGTGTGATTATGTGAATATGGGTTAAATTTACTATTGGGTATTGCTCATTGTTAGTCTATTTGCTGTTTAAATGTGATTTTATTTAGTAGTTTTGTTTGAACTTAATGGGATTGTAGTTGCAAAGATGATGTCATCTTAGTGTTTTTGCTTGCTCGAGTGACTAAATCGATAGCCTGTGGTTATTGGGTCATCGTGGGTTCAGCTTGAGAGAGTGAATCCTATATCTTCTCCTACACATTCAGCTCGAGAGAGTGAATGGGATAAGGTGAAGGCTGTGCTTAATTGCTGCAACTTGGTGCTCGAGAGAAATCGAGTTGATTCGGGGTAAGTTGTTGAGAAGAAATTTACTGCCACTAAAGTCTAGCTTAGTTACAAATATTCAGCAATTTACTATCAATAACATTTACCCAATTGTTTATTTTATCCCATATTTCTATCACATCCCAAGAATCCTATCTCCCTAACTCGCATATTTATACGTTTGCTATTTTTTGGTTTATTAGTAGAATACAACACCCCCCCCCCCCATTGATAATTGACATTCATGTCACTATTTGATTTAATATGTTTGTTTTTGTAAATTTTTATTGCTATGATTGATTAGAACTAAGTTTTACTTTTCTATTTGATTCTCGACTACAAACTGCTCCATTGGGACTCGACCCCAACCAATTCAGTTGGGTTATATTACTACACGCGATCGTTGACACTTGAATTGGAAGTTGTGCCTTTGACTATATGAAGCATCAAAATGATGCCTCTACCGGGGAGTGGTGTTAGTTGAGAATTTGTAGTTAAGTTGGATTTTGTTTTTGTTAGTGATAGCTCTACTTACTTAAGTTTTAGTTTTGTTTTGCTTGTTTGTGGATTGCAATAGGAAAGATCAGTGTGAATAGTAATTATAGATATCAAACAGATCACCCCCTTCTGAAATTATTGAATCTTAGGGACAACCTTTTAACATTCAAACAAGTGGGGATGAAACTATCCATGAGATGTGGCCTAGGTTTAAAGAATTAAAATAGTAGTGCCTAACTCATGGGATGCCTGATAAATTGCTGCTGGAATGCTTTTATCGGGGGCTTAGTCCCAAAAATAGAAGCATTGCTGATCAACTTTTTGCAGGTTGTTTGACACAACAACCTTATGAAATGGTGGCCCAACTCCTTGATTGCATGGTTAAGACCAACAAGGAGACAAAAAAAGATCAAGAATAGGTTGCATTGTTGATTCAGCTGGATGATCTGCCCAAGAAGGTAATGAAGTTAGAAGCAAGGTTTAAAAAGAAGAGCAAGTACCTTCCCCCTCACAAGTGTAAAAAGATGAAACAGCATGAGGGTGGACAAATGAAGAGGTCTTCTCACTCATTCTATACAAAATTGTGGAATAAGATAGAGTATTAAATGAGATAAAAGAGAATGTCGAAATCCTAAATCAGATGACGACCTCCAATTCCATGATTTAGAAATAGGACAAGTGTTCTCATATCTCTATTGACAGCATAAAGAGGGGTTACCTAGCGATACTATGGCTAACCTAGAGAATAAGGTTTGAATGGTGACTTGTAATGTGCCACGATGTTAACTAAGGCACTGTTTGGGAGGCAACCCAAAACCCTTTATTGCTTTACTTTTATTTTAGAAATATGATGTATTGATTTTGCAGGTTAAAGTGTGGAGAGTTTTTGAAAATTGCAAGTTGGCGAGCTAAAAGATCCACACCGCGCATCGCCTAAGATGTCGGCGAGCCCAAACTAATCCGCCGTTTAACTCAAGACATCATCTAAATGGAGTTTGTGAAACTCGGCGAGCCTAGGAAATCATCTATGAGTCACTGACCAGGTCGGCGATCCCGATGTAGACCACCGTTTGGACTCCCAAATTAGCTAAGGGACCTATAAAACTCAGAAAGGTATGTGACCACTCGGTGTGTCACGAAGTGGTTTGGCGAGCACGACTAACATTGCCGAATGGGCGAGAACTGGACGGGTTTAAAGGCCAATGGTTTCAAAGTTTCAAAATCTTCACTTTCCCTCGCTTTCAAACTTTACAAACTTGCACCTAGTTAGTATTTTCAATATCTTTGCATTCCATAAGTATTTTGGTTTTTGATTAGTGTTTGTACTTTGGATTACATTGATGCCTAGCATTTTAAAATATTTTAATCGGCATAAAAGGTTGGTTTTCAAAACCCCGAGTTTATTTTATTGAATATATACTAATTTCTCTTTGATGTTTTGTAGATATGGTACAAACAAATCTAGATACGCCACCCTAGAAAAAAGCACAAGGCACTACTATAAATGAAAGGAGATCAAATCCTCCAAAGAAGAAAAGGCAAGAAGTCCCACTGGGAGACAAAGGCAAAAGAAAGAAGCACATAGCTGAGAGAGTTGTTGTGGACACCCAGGTTGATTTTTCTGAGCCTGAGGATGAACATCCTTTAATTTCCCAAAGGAATGAGCTCCGGGCTAGATACCACCCCACGTCCACCGTAGTTTCCTCAGGCATCCATACCAGTAGAATCAGTGCCAACTCTGGCACCTCTTATCGCTCCCGTGCCACCAGTCGTTCCTCCACCTAGACTCCTCAATAGGTTGAAAGGATATGGTTTGCACACTATCCTTGAGATGAAACTACTATCTACCGAGGGTCTGGAAGGCAAGTACCCTAGTGTAGCGGAGTTGTTACAGTGGCACCATTTCTAGATTTAACCAAACCCCGAGGTCCATATTTTCCTTCATGGGTCTTTGAGTTCTACACATCATATGGTGAACTAGTGCCAAAGAGTAAAAAGAAGGCCAGCGAGTTTAGACCGATTAAGTTGGTCGCTGTTTGACGTTTAAAAGTGAGTTGCAGTGTGGACTACATTATTGTATTAGATAGACCTCTAGGATCTTCACTCGCATATGAAGGCCTACATATGACACAAACTCTCGATGATCTAAAGGGTTGGCTTGCCTCCTTATTTGTGATACCACTCCTAGGTGGATTGAGGCGGGAGTCGAGATCAAGAAAAAGGATTTAAATATATCTGCCCGTTATTGGTTTGGATTCATCAGTAGTTCACTTATGCCTTCACAGAATGAATCCATCCTCCGACATGCAAAAATAGCCTGCCTGGGGTCTATCTTATCAAAGAGGTGGCTTAACTTGGGCCTTATCATCAAGCAGGAGATGTCCATGAAAAGCCAAGTAGAGGCAAACCTCTTTGCCCTTCCCAGTATTAATCACAAAGTTGTGCCAATATGTTGGAATGCCATGGGATAGTATTAGGGATCTTGATATTGCCCCCATCCTTCTCCACTGAAAGCAATCGCATTGAGGCCGAGTATAGTAGAGAGAAGGCTGACAGGAGGAGGGCAGCTCCGGTGGACACATCTCGGGAAGTGGATATTGATTCAATACCTGCAGAGGCGTCTTCTCCTACTCCAACCTCTAGGCCTTCAGGTATTTCTACCCCTTCTACTTCTTCACTGGTTTTGGTCACCTCCACCTCTTTCCAGCCAGTCTAGATTACTCAAGCGATGATCGTAAAAATAGGGAATCTAGCCTATTCAGATAAGGTGAGGGCAACTCGATTGGAGAGATCCATCCGAGGGATGAATGAAATTCCTATTTTGGCTGCACTGACCCCCCTTCGGGCTTCTGTTGATGATCTGGCTACTAGAGTCACAACTTGTGAGAGAAAACATGGGGAGGCCTCAGAGGTTACAGCTTTGAGACCCAAGGTAGCAGACTTAAGAGTCTACCAACTTCACTTTATTACTGAAGGATGCTGACGATGTAGATGCTCCTGAAATTCCTCCGGCTACCACAACTGATATACACCGTGATGAGACCATAGTGAGTGGGTCGGATGCTGAGACCGAAGAGGAGGAAATACAATACTGATGAGAGCATATATGGAGACTTGTCGAATCTTGCAGGGATGAGTACGCAGTTGGTGATAAAGACTTCACTTACTAAGACGTACTTGGCTGCTCCTAATGCTATTACTATTCCTGCTGAGGTGACTCTAGGTATTGAGACCTGACCCCAGGAATATGCATCGAGAACTAATGCCCAGACAGATGGAGCGATTGTCTAGACAAGATCCCCTCTTTACCTCCCTCTCTATCTTACTTTATTTTACTTTTGGATATTTTTGTTTGCATTTGAGGACAGATGATTTTTGTTTGTGGTGGGGTGAGGCCTACCTTTATGCATATTATTTTTATTTATATATTGGTCTATGAGCATAAATTCGTATTAAACACTATTGTTTGTGGAAAGTTTGAGCTTGTGGCTCCTTGCTTTTACTTTTAAATGATTTTTGACCCTTCCAAAAATTTTTTGGTCACCTCTTGTATGTGTTGAATGTGGCTGTTATTTGGCAAAGTTGAGTCTAGATTTTGATCAATATCGATGAATTGAATAGTGTTCATAATCGAACATAAATAAATGAACGGCTACAACGAGCCAATTGAAGTTGCATAGACAATATGTGAACTCTTTGCATCTCGTTATGAGTAGCCAATGATCAAATCGAGTCTCTTGTGACGAACCTTGAACACTAGCGAAAGTGTGGAGTCTTGTTTGACTTTGGTGTCAATGCCTTGTGTGATGAGTTTATTGTGAACCTTGCATGATGACACCTAGAATTTTCCCCATTGGTCAGGTTGACTATGTAATGCAATTTCTTAAGATGATCTTAGTAAACTTTAAAGAGTGTGAACCAATTTGAAATTATACCTCTTTTGTGGCTTACCTTGTGAGTGTGTGAACCTCTTTTGAGCACCATTTGAGCCTAAACCTTTTCTTGGAACAAACTTGATAACTTTACTACCTTTTATTGACTCATTACCATAATCCTCATGATTTGTGGTCTATTTGAATAACTGACTTAGGCCAAAAGCCTAAGTTAGGGGTGTGGTATGAAAAGAGAAGGCAAATCAAGTAAATGCAAAGAAGTCCCTTATGCCCATGTTTTGAGAAAAATGGAACCCCTCCATATAAAAAGAAGAAGAAGAGATTGAAAAAGAAAAAGAAAGAAAAAATTGTGGAAATATAAAGAAATTGGGGGTTCCCAATGACTCATGGAGGATGAATAAGAAGTGACTTTTGAGCTTGAATGAAATTGATAAAGAAAAGGAAAGAAGGTGTTGTTCACATTACATTTCGTGAGGATTTTTAGCCTATAAGCCTAAATGACCATACCATTACACTCAGCCCCATTACAAGCCTTGAAAAGACCTTTTTGATCTTGAATGAGCTGAAGCAAAAATCCATTGGAAAATAAAGGGAAACCTATTGGTGAAATCATGCATTGTGTTTATCTTTTTGAGTGTGAGTGTTGATCTTAATTCCAGATCTTTAATTGATTGAACCATTGAGTGAATATGGAATCATTCTTTTTGTGAGGGCATTTGAATACCTTTGTTGAGCTTGAACTTGCATTTGAAGCAAGTATAGTGACCTTGAGATTCTTTGGTAATGGTAAGTCACAACTTGAATCTTTGAGTGCACAATTGATCCTTGCACAAGTAAGTTGAGACTTTTTGTGTGCATTCATGATTGAGTATTGTGTAGCACTATTTGAGACATCCTTTTTAAACTAGTGAACTTGAGTTTTACTTGAGGACTAGCAAAAGTTTAAGTTGGGGATGTTGATGAGTCCACAATTTGGACTCATTTAGGGCTCTATTTTGATCGATTTAGTGTCCTCAAATGCATATTTTCTCTCAATAATTGATGTAAATCCTTAAGTTTCAGGTATTTGAGTAGGGAGACGAAGCATGCATGCTATCAAGCAAAAAGGAGAAAGGCTACTGAAAGAACGAAGAAATAAAAGCCTGAGGATTGCCTAATGCATTAGGCGAGTTGCCGAATGGCCTTAACCTTACCCAAAGTACCAGCGTTCTGAGCCCTAAAGGAAAATACCAAGTTGGCGATGAAAGAGAGTAGTCGGCGCATCACCAAATAGTTTTACGGAACAATACCATATTGCCAATGATTCAAAATGCGAAGATGCTGAAGGTAAAAGCCGAAAGGTAATGAACCAGACCAAAGGGCGGATCGCCGAGTGTATAGATGATCTCGACTAACTACGCCGAGTGGTCCTTTGCAGAACAAATTTTCAAAAACTATAAATACCCATTTAAATTAGTAGATTACTATCAAGTTGTAGGAAAATGATTACTGATTTTTAGAATATTTCAATTTGAGTCTTACAGTTTTTGGGAGACATTGTTCTTGAGATTTGAAGGTTTTCATCTCCAAGAAATTAGAACTGGGCATCAAAGAATCTTCATCTTAGACATGTTTAAAGACATTATTTATCGTACCCATTTTATGGAAACACTTTTAGGTATCGATTTCTATCTCTTTTTCATGTCTAGCTAAAATCCCAAATTCTTGGGGTGTGATTATGTGAATATGGGTTAAATTTACTATTGGGTATTGCTCATTATTAGTCTATTTGCTGTTTAAATGTGATTTCATTTTGTAGTTGTGTTTGAACTTAATGGGATTGTAGTTGCAAATACGATTTCATCTTAGTGTTTTTGGATTGCTCGAGAGAGAGGTTTTAAAACCAAAATGACTAAATCGATAGCTTGTGGTTATTGGATCATGGTGGGTTCAACTTGAGAGAGTGAATCCTAGATCTTCTCCCTCACATTTAGCTCGAGATGTGAATGGGCTAAGCGAAGGCTATGCTTAATTCTTCATCTCGTTGTTCGAGAGAAACCAAGTTGATTTGGGGTAAGTTGTTCGAGATAAAATTTACCCCTACTAAAGTCTAGCTTAGTTACAAATGTTCAGCAATTTACTATCAATAATGTTTACTCGGTTGTTTATTTTATCCCATATTACTATCATATCCCAAGAATCCCGTCTCCCTATCTCGTATCTTTAAATTTTTACTATTTTTTGGTTTATTAGTTGAATACAACCCCCCCCCCCCCAATTGATAATTGACATTCGTGTCACTTTCTGATTTAATATGTTTGTTTTCGTAAATGTTTATAGCTATGATTGATTAGAACTAAGTTTTACTTTTCTATTTGATTCTCGACTACAAACCACTCCCTTGGGACTCGACCCCAACCCATTCAGTTGGGTTATATTACTACACACAATCACTGACACTTCAATTGGAAGTTGTGTCTTTGATTACGTCAAACATCAGCTTGGCACACTGGAGCTTTAGGCAAGATCATGGCCATTCTGCGACTTGCCCAATGGGTTAGGTGATCATCAGGCCTTCTTTTCTTCGTTCTTTCAGCTGCCTTGCTCCTTTTTGCTCATTAGTGCCCATGCTTTGTTCCTCAATCCAAATATCTGAAAATCAATGATTTAGCTAAGTTATTGGCACAAAATATGCATTTGAGGACACTAAATCTATTAAAATAAAGACCTAAATGAGTCCAAATAGTGGACTCATCAATAGGTCCTGAGTTGGTACATGAGCCTATGAAGATGGGTCTGCTCACAAAAGTCCTATGCCGATGTTAGAAGAGAGATCTTGAGTTTGGTGTTCATGATTGGGTTTACTTGAAAATCTCACCATGAAAGGTGTAATAAGATTTGGGAAGAAAGGGAAGTTTAGTCCCTGCTATGTGGGCCTATATCAAATTTTGAGGTGGACTGTTAAGGTGGCTTATGAACTTGATTTACCTAATGATTTGGCATATCTCTTTGTTGAAGAAATTTGTTAGAGATCCCAGCATCCATAGTTCCCTTAGAAGGTTTGAGAGTTAAGGAGAATCTTTCTTATGAGAAAGTTTTGGTTTAGATTTTAGATCGACAATTCAATAAGTTAAGAAACAAAGAAGTTACTTCCATAAAGGTTCTTTGGAGGAATCAGTTAGTTGAGGGTGATAATTAGGAAGCTGAGGCCGATATGATTTTCTGTTATCCTTATGTCTTTCCTTCTATCCCTACTTTAGCTTGAGGTATTTAGTTCCTCATGGTTTTCTCTTTTGGTATCATGTGTCTAAGTTACCCATGATTTCTTCATTTATGCATGTTCATGAAAAGCTTAAATTTGAGAAAATAAGTTAACTTGATTGATTTCTTCATGTTTATGTGATTTGGGCATGAATTGAATTTAATCTTCGTGAGATGATGTTTTGATCACGATTTAGCTTGGAGTTGATGTCTTCTCCTCAGATATGTGCATTATGTGAATTGAATTCATGTTGGGCTATTAGGTTAAGTTCCTACCCTTCATATGATGTCTTGAATCTTATTCGAGGATGAATGTTCCCAAGGGGGAGATAATGTAACACCTCGGATTCCAAATGATGAAAATTTAAGATATTCCAAAAACTATGGCGCCAGCATAAACGGAGCCACCAAAGGTCGTAGGACGGACCACAGACCACATGTGGGACTGCGGTTGGCCAGTCCAAAATTTTCAAAATGTCAAGGTTTCAGTATTTTTGATATGGTTCACCAAGATAGCCCATTGTCCAATGTACAAGCCATGGGTAGGTCTCATAGGTGGGTCCAAGACAAAGTGAGATTTTAAGATAAAAATTTGGAACCCACGGTAGGGTGTACGACCCGTAGGTAGACCCACATACCTTACATTGGTTTCATCGATGGAGTCCAAAATGGGAAGTCTCTGATTCCAGCCACAGCTGACCACAACAGTCTGTGGTCTGGCCATCGGGCCGTAGGTCTAGCCATTGGTAATGGCCGATAGTTATTTTAAAAAGCTTTTGGGTTATTTCCAAATTGTTTTCACTCAATACTAAGTCATTTTTCCTTCTACCCAAAGTCCTATATATTTATTTTTACCCCCAAAATCATCCATATCAACTCATTCTCTGAAATTCTTAAAAGAAGATCAAGTCATCCTCTCAAATATTTCTCTCTCTAGAAACTTGAAGAAGAAGGGTCAAGTCTCCATTTCCACCATTAAAGTAATGCTTTTGGAATTAAGGTATGATAATATTCATCTACAGAGATCTTTTGTCCATAGAGTTCCTAAATCCCCCAATTTACAAGTTGGAATTCTTGGCTTCATTTCAATATTGATTCAATTGATTGTTTTATGAACTATTATGCATGAATAGAGAGAATTCCATGTTTTAAGGTGAATCCCTAAGAACCCATGCATAACCCATGTTTTCTAAGCTATGATGATATAATGCTGGTTTTGAACTTTGAAAGATGAGTTTATGAAATTATGCATGTTCTTAGAAAATTGATGTAAATGTTTAAGGATGCTTTGAGAGTGAAGTATCAATGTGATTATTGTTGTGTTGTGAAAGGATTTCGCATATACATATTAAAGCATGATTGTGAAAGGATTTTCTCACATAAAGGATTCTTAGAGTAGAATGGTTTTCTCAACTAAACCTTGAATAAAAATTTAAACGCTATTCTAATGAAACCTAGCTTGGATTGGACACTTGATGTGCCTTCCATGGATGATAAAGCAAGTGGTGATTACTGATGCCTCTTAATAATAAGATAAGTAAGATAATGACTATTTTGGAGATTTACGCTTAGCATTTAGAGGATATTGAGATGAAAGCTCTCCCATTAGTAGAGGGTGGGTTTCTAATAGCAATACCCCACCGTCGACTGGGTCAGCAGTTATAATTTTTAGGGGCTTTTGGGTCTTTTCCTAATTATTTTATCCTAATACTATGTCATTTTACAATTCACCAAAACCCCTATATAAACTTTTTAACCCCAAAATTTTCCCTATAGAAATTATTCTCTCGAATTCACAAAAGAAAACCTCTCAAATATTTCTCTCTCTAAAAGTTGAAGAAGAAGGAACCAACCTAGGGTTTCAAGCCAAGTATCCCATTCCTCCATCAAAGTTAAGAAATTGACATTGAGGTATGATAGTTTTCAACAATGGAAACCTTTCTTTCATGGAGTTCCCAATTTTCTCCAATTTTCCAATTTAGAATTCCCTGATTGATAGGGTTTCTCTTCTATGTTATGGGTCCTCTTGATTATTGATTGAATTGATTGAATTATGATCTCTTATGCATGAATTGAGTTAATTGCATGTTTTTATTATGATCCCCATGGACCCATGTAATTCCCATGTTTTCCAAGTTATGATTATACAATGTGGAGTTTGGATTATGAAAAAGTAGTTTACGAAATCAAGCATGTTTTCATGAAATCTATGTAAATGTTTTAAGGATTCTTTGAGATTGAAGTATCAATGATGTTGCTATTGTTGTGTTGTTGAAAGGATTTCTCATATACACATATAAGCATGAATTGTGAAAGAATTTCTCACATAATAAAGGTTCTTAAGGTTGAAAGGCTTTCTCACCTAAAATGAACTAATGTTAAGGAGTTATTCTAATATTGAGACAAGAGGTGATTACCCATGTTCTCTAATTGAAAGACCAGGCGATTACCCATGTCACATGATGTAAGGACAAGAGGCGATTACCTATGTTCCTTTAAGAGCTAAGATCAATATGATTAAGAACTATTCTGTGGAAGTTAAGTGGACAAGTAGCGATTACCCATGTCTCATTAACTATGTGCCAACATAGGATTGTCTACATAGACATTATCTAGTGGATCCTCATAAGCTAGAAGTTCATGGTCCTTACCGTGGCAAGTAGGACAACTCCTTTTGGTGTGGGAGACACCGAATTCCATGATAATAACTCTCATGGTCTTATATGTCGGTTTTGGCTACTTTCCACAAGAAAGCTTTGATGAACTATGTTTACTTCAAGGAAGTATATCATACATGTTTAAGATGATGATTATGTGCATTGACCATGTTTTATGACTCATGTTTTCTAACTCTTATCTCTTGATTAGCTTGGTCATTGTATCTTCTGAAGGTATCTCTCATTAAGCATGTTTTCCTTTGTTTTATGCATGACTGTCATACTTGGTACGCATTTTGTAGTAACAGATACTCTTGTCTACATTTCTCCAAAAGTAGAGTCCGACAGTTAGGTTCCCAGTTTTGTGGCTAGAGTTCGTTGAGAAGATTTTATGCTTTGGTGAGTCCTCATGCTTAAGGACATACATTTATTGTTTCAATTTTTAATTACTTTTAGTTTTTAAATATGATGTACGAGCCTCGATCATATTCATTCTTATGTACTAGATGGCTTTGAGACTAATGTTTTAGACTTCCACTTTACTTTTATAAAATGGTTTGGACTTGAAATGTTCCTCTTTAACTCTTTTATTCTATTTCTTGTATAATGAAAGCTATGTGGCTTGTATGGGGCATTTCGGGATCTTATGCGCCATGTTACACCTAGGGGCTATCTTAGGTCTCGATAAACTTGGTATTAGAGAACAAGGTTTAAAAAGGTCCTAGGATTACTCATAAGCCACGTTGAGTAGAGTTTTATCCATAAGTGTGAAGTGCACCACATTTATGAATAAGAGCCTACAAAATGATTAGGAAACTCCACTTCTTTCTTTATTATAAAGTCATGCGATAAAGTTTAACTCTATAAGGTCTCTTTCCTAGTCCGTATCCGATGCTCTACAAGATATGGCTACTCAAAGAGCATATGCTAGGAGGAATATGGGAGAGAATGTGAATCAAGAAGCTCCTCATCAAGCTCCGATCGATCCTTTGGCCAGAGAAATGACTAATGCAGTGTTTAGGTTTGCCTTGAGTTGGCCCAAGCAATGACGGCCCAAGCCAATAGGAAGGTTGCAGTTCCTGCGAACCCAAATATGGGTACGATGTCATCTAGAGTGAGGGACTTCACTAGTATGAATCCTATAGAGTTTAATTGTTTTAAGGTTGAAGAAGATCCTCAAGAGTTCATGATGAGTCCACGATTTGGACTCATTTAGGACTTTATTTTAATAGATTTAGTGCCCTCAAATGCATATTTTATGCCAATAACTAATGTAAATCCTTAATTTTAAGGTATTTGGATTGAGGAACAAAACATGGACACTTAATAAGCAAAAAGAACCAAGGCAGCTGAAGGAATGAAAAAAACAAGGCCTGATGATCCCCTTACCCATTAGGCGAGTCGCCGAATGGCCATGATTTTGCCTAAAATTCTAGTGTGCCAAGCCTTGAAGGAGAAAATTAAGTCAGCAATATAAAGGAGTAGTAGGCGTGTCGCTAGACGATTCTGCGATGTAGTGCTAGATCGCCTTGAAGATGCTAAAGGCCAAAGCAAAAGGCGATGGAATTGATCAAAGGGAAAATTGCCGAGTGGATCGGCAATCCCGGCTTACTGTGCCAAATGGTCCTTCGCAACACATTTATGGTGACTACAAATACATTTTTAAGTTATTAGTTTAGTATCTAGTTTTTATTTTAGAATTAAAACTATTTGTTTTTGAAGTTTGGAGATTAGAACTGAGAGTATTGAGACAATACTTTTTCTTAGCTTTGAAGATTTCCATTTTTGAGAAATTGCAAGTTGGTCTTTGAGATCTGCAACTTTGACCTTAGTAAAGACAAAATTAATCTTACCCATGGAAACACAATTTGGTAATGATTTTAATCTTTTTATGATGTCTTGCTAAAACCCCAATTCATGGGGTGAGATTATGTGATTATGGGTTGATTTAGCTAGTGGGTATTGTTAATTGATAGGTTAAATGTTGTTTAAAAGTGATTTCATTTAGTAATTGTTGCTTAATCTAAAGAGTTGTAGTTGCAAATGCAACTCTACTTTCCTTCTTTTGGCTTGCTCGAGAGAGGGGTTTTAAAACCAAGGTTATTGATTTGATGGTCAGTGGGTATTGGGTTGTTAGGTGTTCAGCTCGAGAGAGTGAATCCTAAATTCTTTTCCACATATTAAGCTTGAGAGAGTGAATGGATCAAAGCGTAGGCTTTTCTTAATTACTGCTTATTGATGTTCGAGAGAAACTAATTTGATTCGGGGTAAATTGTTCGAGAGAAAGTTTATCCCCACTAAAGTCTAGCTTATGAACTGATTTATAGCTATTTACTATCAGTTGCAATCACCCATTTGTCTACCTTAGCCCATAATTCAATCATATCCCAACAACCCATTTCTTTACTTGTTTTATTCATGTTATTTGTTGTTGTAGTTGATAATTACAATCAAAACCCTTTTTTATTTGACACTTGTGTCACCCCAAAATTGAACCATGCTTTTATGTAGGTATGATTCTCAAATACGTACCACTCCTTGTGGGATTCGACTCCGACTCACTTAGTTGGGTTATATTACTGACTAACAATTGTTGGCACTTAGTATTGTATGAAGTGTCATGATATGTGAAATCAGTTCATTAATGAGGTTTACAAGGTGTTGATAATTATGGGGGTGATGCCACTGGAAAAGGTGGAGTTGGCTGATTATCAACTTAAGGGTGTTGCTCAAATTTGGTTTAACCAATGGAAAGAAGGGAGACCAGAAGATGCGGGTCCTCTCAAAAGGGAAATGTTCAAATTTACTTTCTTTGATAGGTTTTTTCCCCTTGAGATGAGGGAGGCAAAGGTGATTGAGTTCATCAACCTACGTTAAAGAAGTATAAGTGCATATTCTTTGAAGTTAATATAATTGTCTCGATATGCTCCTGGTATAATGGCCGACCCTAGGGCAAGGATGAGCAAGTTTGTTTGGGGTGTGTCTGAAATGGTTGTTAAGGAATATCGTACCATTATGCTTGTTAATGATATGAATATATCTCATCTCATGGTTCATGCTCAACAAATTAAAGAGGAGAAACTTAAGTAAAAGTCTATGGAGACAAAGAGCGGTAAAACCGGTGACGGTAATTTCTCTCATGCAAGGTCCGACAGGCATGATCGTTCTAAATTTTGATAAAATTTTTCTGGTCAAGGTTTCTCCAATACTTATTCTAGGTTGAACAAAGAGAGGGTTTCTAACCTTCAATCTCAAGGAGGAAATGGAAGTGTGTCCTTATTACCTACTTGTGCAAAGTGTGGAAAAAAGCACGAGGGTAAGTGCCTAGCGGGCTCCAATCCAATGCCTGTTTTGGTTGTGGTAAGATAGACCACAAGGTAAGAGATTGTCCGTTGCTAATAATGACAACGATTATCGCCGAAGGGATAAAACTAATCCTTTATCCATTCCAAGAGTTTTGGGATCAAATGCTCCCAAGAAAAACAGATTGTATGCACTTCAGACCCGTAATGAGAAAGAGGGTACTCCCGATTTGGTTACCGGTATGTTGAAAGTCTTTCAAATCGATGTTTATGCTTTACTTGACCTTGTGTTACCTTGTCTTTTATGACGCCATATGTGGCTATGAAGTTCAATGTTCTTATAAATGTGCTGTTAGATTTTTTTTATATCTCTACTCCTGTTGGTGATTCTATTATAGGTAAGAGGGTCTATAGAAAGTGTCTCGTCTCCTTGTCCCATAGAGCTACTCTTGTTGATTTGGTACCGCTCGATATGTTAGACTTTGATGTTATCCTTGGTATTGATTGACTGCACTCATGTTATGCTTCTATTGATTGTAGAACTCATGTAGTCACATTTTAGTTCCTTAATGAGCTTCTCCTAGAGTGGAAAGGGGAAAATTCTATGCCTAAAGGTTAGTTTGTCTCTTCTCTTAAAGCTGGAAAGATGATTTCTAAGGGTTGCATTTACTATCTAGTTAGGGTGAGGGATGTAGATTCTAAAACCCCTACGCTTGAGTCGGTCCCCGTAGTTAATGAGTTTTCGAAAGTGTTCTCAAATGATTTACCCGATATTCATCCCTAAAGGGAAATAGACTTCGGTATTGACCTTTTCCCCAGTACGCAACCTATATCTATTCCTCTTTACCAAATGGCTCCGACACAATTTAAAGAGTTGAAAGAGTAGTTCTAAGATTTATTAGATAAGGGTTTCATCCGATTGAGTATCTCTCCATAGAGTGCTCTAGTTTTTTTTGTTAGAAAGAAAGACGGTTCTCTTTGTATGTTTATTGACTATCGGTAGTTGAATAAGGTTACCATTAAGAATAAGTATCCTCTTCCAAGAATAGATGATTTGTTTGACCAAATTCAATGAGCGAGTTATTTCTCTAAGATCGACCTCCTGTTAGGTTATCACCAATTGAGGGTGAAGGAAAATGATATTCGAAATATGACTTTTAGAAACTTGGTATGGTCACTATGAGTTTTTGGTTATGTCGTTTGGCTTGACTAATGCTCCGGCGACATTTATGGATTTGATGAATAGGGTTTTTAAGATAGTACCTTGACATGTTTGTGATTGTATTCATTGATGATGTATTGATCTATTCGAGAAGTGACGATGATAACATCATTCATTTGAGGATTGTGTTGCAATTTCTCAAGGACCAATAACTCTTTTCTAAGTTCAACAAATGTGAGTTTTGGCTAAGGTCCATAGCTTTTCTTGGTCATATTGTTTCAAGTAAGTGTATTGAGGTAGATTTGAAGAAGATAGATGCAGTTAGGAGGTTGCATAGACCTCTATCCCCTTCGGATATTAGAAGTTTCTTTAGTTTAGTTAGTTACCACATAATGTTTGTTGAGAGGTTTTGTTCGGTTGCCTCTCCATTAACAACATTGACTCAAAAGAAGGCAAAGTTCTTATGGTCAGAAGCTTGTGAAAAGCATTTTCATGAATTGAAAGATAGACTTACTTCCACTGCAATGTTGACTTAACCATAATGGACTGATGGTTTTGTTGTTTATTGTGATACCTCGAGAATTGGGCTAGGATGCCTGATTATTCACAATGGGAAAGTTATTGCATATGCTTCAAGACAATTTAAGATTCATGAGAAGAATTATTCTACCCATGACCTTGAACTAGTGGCAGTTGTTTTCGCCTTAAAGATTTGGAGGCATTATTTGTATGGGGTCCATGTAAATGTTGTTACCGACCACAAGAGTTTGCAATATGTGTTTAATCAGAAGGATCTAAATCTTCGCCACAGAATGTGACTTGATTAATTGAAGGAGTATGATATGAGTGTTCTCAATCATCACGGTAAGGCAAATATGGTGGTAGATGATCTTAGTCGGCTATCTATCGGTAGTGTTACTCATAATGAGGATGATAAAAAAGAGTTAGTTTGAGATGTTCATAGATTGGCCTAGTTGGGTGTTCAGTTAGTGAGCTCTACCAAGGGTGGTGTTATGGTTAACAATTGTTCAAAATCATCTTTTGTGGCTGATGTGAAAGCCAAACAAGGTCTTGATCGAACTTTGATCAAATTAAAGAAAGTGTTGCTTAAAAAGTTCGTAGAGGCTTTCTCCCAAAGGGGAAGATGGAGTACATAGATAACAAAGTCACTTGTGTGTTCTTAATGTTGATGGCTTAAGAGAACATATCTTGTCAGAAGCCCATAGTTCTCAATATTCCATTTACCCAGGATCCACCAAGATTTACAGTGATTTGTGGGAGATCTATTGGTGAAATGACATGAAGAAGGATATTGCATAATTTGTGGCTAAGTATCCTAATTATCAACAAATGAGAGTAGCACAAGCTGGGAGGTTTATCCCAAGACATTAGCATTCCAACTTGGAAGTGGAAAGAATTGAATAGGGACTTTGCTGTTGGTTTACCTCGCACCTGGTGACAACATGACTGTATTTGGGTTATTGCTGATCGAATTATGAAATCAACTCATTTCATTCCCGTTAAGGTTTCTTATTCGATGGAGGATTATGCTAAGTTGTATTTAAGAGAAATGGTAAAGTTGCATTGAGTGCCTTTATCCATTATCTCCAATTGAGGTACCTAATTCACTTCTCAGCTTTAGAAATCTTTCCAAAAGGGTCTTGGTATTCGTGTCAAGCTTAGTACGACTTTTCACCCACAAATTAAAGGATAAGTGAAGTGTACTATCAAAACCTTGGAAGACATGTAGAGAGCTTATATGATTGATTTCAAGGGTAATTGGGATGACCATTTTCCATTGATCAAGTTTGCCTATAACAATAGTTATAACTCAAGTATTGGTATGGCTCCATTTGAGGTCTTGTATGGTAGAAGGTGTAGATATCCTATAGGATGGTTCGAGGTGGGTGAAGTTTCCCTAATAGGTCCAAAATTGGTACATAAGGCTATGGAGAAAGTTTGACTTATTAGAGAAAGGTTGAAAACGACTCAATGTCGGCAAAAGTCATATGCCGATATTAGAAGAAAAGTTATTGAATTTAATGTGAATGGTTGAATTTTGTTTTAAAATTTCATCCATGAAGGTTGTAATGAGGTTTGGCAAGAAAGGGAAGCTAGTCCCCGTTAAGTAGACCCATATCAGATTTTTAGGCGTATTGGTAAGGTTGCTTATGAGCTTGAATTGCCTATTGAGTTGGCATCGGTGCATCCAGTTTCCATGTTGAACAAATGTGTTTTGGTATCTGACCTCTATAGTTCCCTTAGAAGATTTGGGAGTTAAGTAGAACCTTCTTATGAGGAAGTACTTTTTGAGATCTTAGTCCGGTAGGTGAAGAAGTTGAGAAATAAGGAAGTTGTTTCCGTGAAAGTTTTGTGGAGGAATCAATTAGTTGAGTGTGCTACTTGGGAGGCCAAGGACGATGTTATGTCCCGATATCCTCATCTCTTTCCTTCTACCCCTACCCTAGCTTGAGGTATTGAGTTCCTCATGGTGTACTCTTTGGTGTCATGTGTCTTAGATATTCCCATGATTCCCTCATTTATACATGTTTATGAAAAAGCATAATTTTTTAGAAAAAGAGTCAACTTGATTTATTTATACATGTTTATGTTCATTTGAGTATGAGTTGCATATAGGCTTCATGATATGATATTTTGAACATGCTTTAGCTTGGAGTTGATGTTTCCTCCTTGGATATGCATATTATGTGATTGCATGCATGTTGAGTTGTTAGGCTTGAGTTTCTACCCTCTTTATGATGTCTTGAACATCATTCCATGATGAATAATCCCAAGGGGGAGATATGTTACACCTCAAATTTGAGAAGGCGAGAAAGTTTCATTTTCTCACAACTTAGTGTCAACAACGACGACATCATCCATAGACCGTAGGTGGGGCGACGGTCTGTAGGTGGTGGCCATGGTTGGCCGGATGGTGTTTCCATAAATTTTAAGTTCAAGTACTTGTTCAACAGTAGAACAGGATGTTCCGTTGCTCAATGCACGAGCCGTAGATAGATTTCATAGGTGAGTCCCATACTTAAAGAGATTTTACGATTGAAACTTGCAGACCATAGTTGGGATCCACACCCGTTGGTTAGACCATGGCCCGTGGGTGGGTCCCATCGTTTCGGGTCAAAAACTTAAGTCTCTCAATCCTATCGATGGAGGGATAGGACGGTCCATAGTTCCCCACCATCGATTGGGTCGACATTTATATTTTTCAAGGTCTTCTGTGTCTTTTCCTAATTATTTTATACTGATACTATGTCATTTTACCCTTCTCCAAAACCCCTATATAAACATTTTCCAAAATTTTCCCAGTTGAAAGCATTTGCTCAAATTCACAAAAGAAGACCTCTCAAATATTTCTCTCTCTAGAAGTTGAAGAAAAAGGGTCCAACCTGGGGTTTCAAGTAGAGTCTCCAATTTGTCCATTGAATATAAGCAATTGGCATTGAGGTTTGATAGTTTTATTCCATGGGAGCATTTCCTTCATGGAGTTTCCAACTTTCTCCTATTTGCCAAGTTAGAATTCCTAGTTGAGTTAGGGTTTTTCTTCTATGTTATAGGTCCTCTTGATTATTGATTAAGCTGATTGAACTATGATCTCTTATGCATGGATCGAGTTAATTGCATGTTTTTATCATGATGCCCCATGGACCCATGAATCCCCATGTTTTTCGAGTTATTATTATATACTGTGGGTTTTGGATTATGAAAGAGAAGTTTATGAAATCAGACATGTTCTCATGAAACCTATGTAAATATTTTAAGGAAGCTTTGAGATTGAAGTATCTACGATGTTGCTATTGTTGTGTCGTATACAGGATTTCTAATATATACATATAAGCATGAATTGTGAAAGGTTCTCTCACATAATCAGGCTTCTTAAGGTTGAAAGGCTTTCTCACCTAAAATGAACCAATGTTAAGGAGTTATTCTAATGTTGAGGCAAGAGGCGATTACCAATGTTCTCTAATTGAAAGAGAATAGGCGATTACCCATGTCATGTGATGTAAGGACAAGAGACGATTACCCATGTTCCTTTAAATGCTAAGATGAATATGATTAAGAACTATTCCTTCTAAGTTAAGCTTACCAAGTGGACAAGTGGCGATTACCCATGTCCTATTAACTATGTACCAACATAGGATTGTATATATAGGCATTAGCTAGTGGATCCACATAAGGTAGAAGTTTATGGTCCTTACCTTGGCAAGTAGGACAACTCTTTTTGGTGTGGGAGACACCGGATTCCATGATAATAGCTTTCATGGTCTTATATGTCAGTTAAGGCTATTTCCCATAAGAAAGCTATGATAAACTAAGGTTACTTCACGAAACTATCTCATACATGTTCAAGATGATGATTATGTGCATCGACCATGTTTGATGACTTGTGTTTTCTAACTCTTATCTCATGATTAGCTTGGTCATTGCATTTTTTGAAGGTATCTCTCGTGAAGCATCTTTTCATATGTTTTATGCATGGCTATCTTACTTGGTACATATTTTGTACTAACACATACTCTTGCCTACATTTCCCCAAATGTAGGGTCCGACAGTCTGGGTTCCTAGTTTCGTGGATAGAGTTCGTTGAGGATATTTGGAGCTTTGGTGAGTCCTTATTATTCGAGGACAGACATTTATTTTTTTCAATCTTTCCTTACTTTCAGTTTTTCATCATGATGTATGGGCTTCGGCTAGATTCATTCTTATGTACTAGATGGCTTTGAGACTAATGTTTTAGACTTCCGCTTTACTTTTATAAAATGGTTTGGACTTTAAATTTTTCCTCTTTAACTCTTTTATTCTATTTCTTGTATACTAAAAGCTAAGTGGATTGTATGGGACCTTTCTGTGTCTTATACGCCATATTACTCCTAGGGGCTACTTTGGTTCGTGACACCACATGTAGGATCCGACGCTTCAGATTTGTATCTCTATGGCTAGGGATCACTTAGTAGATACCAAAGATTGGTGAATCCTCATGCTCCAAGGACCGAGCATTTAGTTCATTATATCTTTACATTTTCAGTATTGTAAATGATATACGGGTTATGTCCCAATCACCCCTTTTGTACTGGTTGACTTTGAGACATTTTTAGACCTCCATTTTGGTTTATAAAACTCTTATGTTTTGAAATTATCTTTTAAATTATATTAAATTTCTATTATCTATTATGATGTATGCTAAGTGGCTTTAGTAGGGCCTCTTAGGGTTTCATACGCCATGCTACGCCTAGGGTCTACCTTGGGTCGTGACAACTATAATATGGAGTTCAATGTAATGCTCCCACACTAAAAAGAGAGTGTCCTACTTACCAAGGTGAGGACCAAAATCTTGAACTTAGGTGGATCCACCGGCTAATGTCAAATCACGACAATCCTATGAGTACACATAGTTCTCGGACTTGGGTACTACTAGTCCAACTTTGTGATAAGTAAGCTCCCAATGGAAAACATGCATAATCTTATCAAGTTAATTTTCATTGTATTTGAAATGGTAAGAATTTAGTAATACTAAATCATTCATGAAGACTCAAAATCATATGAGTAGCTCCTTCAGAATATCATGATTTCATAACATAATTAATTCATAAGATGCACATAATCGAAAGCATCTAAATCATGTTAATATTAATGATGAGAATAGTTCTATCGAAAGCAACCTAATTTCATAAAATCTTGTTACACTTTATTCGAACGCATCCTTAAATCATAATCTCTTCAATTCATAATGCATGCATATCATCGAAGCTTAATTTCATATAAAAATCACTTATTTAGCATGAGTTCATGTGAATATCATTGAAAACATTGAAATATGATCAATTCATGCATAATAAGATCAATTATGATGAATAAGCTTTATATAAATTGAATCCATACAAAAATAATCAAACTCCAGAACTTAGGTAAGAATTATAAAAGAGGTTTTGAGGTTTCTTTAGGACTCAAAGATGAAGAGGAGCCATTGATTATTTTCCCACATACCTTGAGAAAACTGCAGCCTGGAATCTTGAAAGGACACTTGGAGCTTGAAGAACCCTAGAATCACCTTTACAGAACTTGGAGAATAAGAATTGAGAACTCTTGAGGGTAAAAAATGTCACAAGCCTTAGAAATAGTCTATAAATGACGTAGTATAGGAATTTAAAGAGTAGGAAAAATCCAAATTAACCCTGAAAATAACTGTCGGGGAGGACTACAAATGCATGTATAATCCATACATAGGATTATGGACTGTGTTGGTCCTTTGTGGATTACTTACTAGGAACCCAATTTTTTAACTTTTGAAGCATGAACCAAGAACCACAATCCATAGAACCTTAGAAGGGCCATATAATCCATCATACACTGAACTCCCAACTTAGGTCTAGCCCTTCAAGCTTCAAACCAAAGATGGACAAGTACGACTCGTTATGGTTTGTACTGGCTAATTGTATTCTAATTACTGAAAACTCTAACTTTCTTAATGTTAACAACTATAGGCTAGACAAGAACCGTTTTCTAATAAACGGCCTATAAAAGCTAATATTGTGCATTAAGAAACCAAGAAATTACCATGTCTGAAACTCCATTTACGATACCAGCTACAACTTTTGTACCCAACCACAATTCGTACTAGTGGCTTGTACAAGGTCATATATGACTTGAAATTTTCCTAAATTCCTTTGCACCAACCATGACTGGTTCCCTTGGATCATACAATCTTTCATGGTCCATACATGGGCTCATGGAACCAACACACCAAAAACTTTTGCAACTTTTCATCTTCCAAATTAACATTTCCACTTACGAGGTGTTACAATATCTCCTCCTTGGGAACATTCATTCTCGAATGGGACTGAACAAAGAATGAGTAGAATAGGGAAGAGATCTAATAACCCAACATGAATGCAAAACACATAAAAATGCATAAAACCAAGGAGTAATCGACCCCAAGATAAAACATTAACTTTAAAAAGTGATTTCATGAAGATTTATTCACATGGAAACATGAGAATATCTGAAACGCATGAAATCAAAAGAGCACATAGGAGTAAATAATACCTCAAGATGAAATTGAAGTGGAGGTAAGGATATGGTGGTACTTAGACATCATATCGTCTTTGGCCTCCCAAGTAGCGCATTCAACTAACTTATTCCTCCAAAAGCCTTTCATGGAAGAAACTTCTTTATTTCTCAACTTCAGTACTTAATGATGATACAAAATCTCAACTGGAACCTCTTCATAGGAGAGAGTTTCTTTCACACCAACACTCTCCAATTGTTCCACTAAAGTAGGATAACAAATACACTTTTTCAACAAAGCAACATGAAACATCAAATGCACAGATGCCAAATCTGAAGGCAAATCTAACTCATAGGCCATATTACTGAAATACCTCAAAATTTTTATATGGGCCAACAAAACAGAGACTAAGCTTAACTTTCTTTCCAAACCTCATCACACCCTTCATAGGCTAGATTTTCAAGTAAACCTAATCATGAATGGTGAATTCAAGCTCTCTTTTTCTTACATCAACATAATATTTCTGTCGACTTTGAGCCATTTTCAACCTCTCTCTAATAAGTCAAATATTCTCCATAACCTCATGAAAAAACTCGGGCCTTATATAAGCTACTTCACAAACATCAACTGATAGGATATCAACATCTCCTACCATAGAGAGCCTCAAACTAAGCCATCTAAATATTCGAGTGATAGTTGTTATTATAAACAAAATCTATGGAAGGTAAATGAAAATCCTAATTACCTTTAAAGTCTATCATACCATATTTCAACATATATTAAAAATTATGTATAGTACGCTCGGCTTGACCATCAATCTAGGGCGAAAAGTTGTTCTAAGCTTCACTTGAGTACAAAGATCTTTCTGAAACAATCTACAAAATGGATAAATAAATTGAGTATCTCTGCCTGAAAGGATGGATAAGGGAGTTTTGTGCAACTTAACCAGCTCTCAAATATAAAGCTTAGCATAGTCCTCAGCTGAATATAAGGTTTTCACGGGAATGAAATGCATCGACTTAGTCCTTCGATCTACAAAAAGCCAAATAGAATTATGTTGTCAAAGAGTGCAAGGTAAAACCTTAATGAATTCAATATTCAAATCTTACCATTTCCAAGTAGGAATGCTAATGTCTTAAGTCATACCTCCTGATTTCTGAAGTTGAAACTTTACTTGTTGGAAGTTGGGAAACTTAGCCATAAATCCATAATATCCTTCTTCATCCCATTCCAACAATAGGCTTTTAATAGATTCCGATACATCTTGGTTACTCCTAGGTGAATATAATATCAAGAATTGTGAGCTTTTGATAGGATATATTGCGTCAACTTATCAACATTCGAGATACACAAGAGACCTAGGTAGGGAAGCACATTATATCCATCTTTGGAGAAAGCCTCAATAGCTTTTTCAAGAACCACTTTCTTTAACTCAACCAAGGCCAGAACATTATTTTTCTTTGCCTTAACATCCGACATGAGAGACCATACTAAACAATGACACGGACATTTTAGGAATCAACCAAGAGAACACCCAAATAAGCTAGTCTATGCATATCATGAACCAAATCCTTCGTATCATCCTCAATGTGAGTAATACTATTCATGGACAATCTACTAAGAGTGAAAAAAACAATATTTGCCTTAGTTGGATCGCAAAAAACACTCATATGATAATCCTTCAAAAATTTAAGACATCTCTTTTGGTGAAGATTCATTTTATTTTTGTTTAAACACATATAGAAGACTCTTATGATTGTTGAACACATCTACATGAACACCATAGAGATAGTGGCTCCATATCTTTAGAGCAAAAACCATCACCACCAACTCAAAATCCTGAGTTGGGTAGTTCTTCTCATGGACCATAAGTTGCCTCAAAGAATATGCAATCACCTTAGAGGTTTGTATCAAAACACAATCTAACCGAATTTGTGAGGATCACAATATAGCACAAAACCATCCAAACCTTCTTGCAACTTCAAAACAGGGCAGACATAAGTTGATTCTTCAACTCTTGAAAAGTCCTCTCTCAAGTTTATAACCATTGGAGCTTAACCTTTTTCTAAGTCAATGTTGTCAAGAGAGAAGAAATAGAGGAAAATCCTTCCACAATCCATCTATAGTAACTTAATAAACCTAAGAAACTCCAAATATCCGAAGGGGAAAGAGGTCTAGGCTAGTTCATAAATGCCTCAGTCCTCTTAGGATCAACTTGAATACCTTCTCTAGAGACAATATGGCCAATGAATGGAATTGACCTGAACCAAAACTCACACTTGCTGAACTTAGCAAACAAAAATCGATCCTCGAGAACTTGCAAGACGATCCTTGGATGAACTCAATGTGCATCCTCACTTTGACAGTAAATCAATCTATCATCAATAAACATAATTACAAACATATAAAGGTATTTCTTGAATACAATGAAAGTTATAGGGACATTTGTTAGTCTAAATGACATAACTAAGAATTCATAGTGATCATACCGAATCTTGAAGGCTATCTTCAGAATGTCACATTCTTTTACTTTCTAATAATGATAATCGAATCAAAGGTCAATCTTAGAGAAGAAGTTATTCCCCTGAAGATGATTGAACAAGTCATCGATTATAGGGATGAGATACTTATTCTTTATTGTGGCATTGCTCAATTGACAATAATAAATAGATATGTGAAGAGAATCATCTTTCTTTCGAACAAATAGAAAGAAAGAAGGACCTTGTTTGATAAAACCCTTATCCAAGAGGTGGTAAAATTAATCCTTCAACTGCGTAAGTTCTTCTGGGTTCATTATATAGGGAGTAATAGAGATAGGATAGGTATCTAGAAGAGGGTCAATTCCAAAGTCAATTTCCCTTTTTGGGAGGAACACTAGGAAGGTCATCGGGGAACACTTTTGGAAACTCATTGGCAATTACAACTCCCTCAAGAGTAAGGTATTTGGCATTTGTGTCCATAACCTAACCTAGATAATGAATGCAACCCTTAGAGATCATTTTTTTGTCCTTAAGTCATAAGATAATTTGACCTATAAGCTTTGATTTTCTAACCCTTCATTCTATGAGTGGTTTATTAAAAAACGAAAGCCTAACCACCTTGGGTTCTACAAACAATAGAAGCATAACAAGCATGAAACCAATACATACCAAGAATAACATCAAAATCAATCATTTCTAAATCTACAAGATAAATTAACATCAAATTTCATAGCGACATAAGGAGCCAAAAGAGACAATGTAGCACCTAAATCAAGAAATTCATAAACATCAACTTTAAAGACTCGTAACAGATGAGTGACCACATCTGAAGAACTCTCTTGATCATGATGAGCTTGAAGAGCATAAAAACTATTCTAATGCTAACTGCCAAAACCATATGAAGCTCCCACCTGAGTCCGGTGACCAAAAGAAAAACTAGGCCGAGTCTACTGAGAAATTTCTCTACCTTTTCCAAAAGCTGAAGGACAACCTCTTAATTTGTTACCGATCTTATCATAACCAAAGCATCCATTAGAACCACCTAAGCAATCTCTTGGTTGGTTCTTCCCACATCTATCACATGCAGGGAAAGTCTAACCACTAGGAGAACTACCTTGAGGCTTAGGGTTAGACACTCTATCCTTGTTGAACTTCTAAATCGGAGAACTAGGTGATGTTGGGCTAGAGACTTATGTCCAAACTGAGAATTATCACCTCCATCAGACCTCGAATGAGAGTAGTTACAATTATTTGTCTGTGCTCTCTTGGTCTCTATAGCATTCTCCTTTAGGTTCTCTTCCTCAATTTGTTGAGTATGAGTCATCAACCTCGAAATGTTCATCTCCTTAATCAATATGGCAGTTCTACACTCTTTGACTAACATTTTTGAAACATCATAAACAAACTTGCTCATCTGAGCTCTAAAATTGGCAGCCATTATTGGAGCATACTTTTACCACTAGGTGAACTTCAAGGTGTATTCCTTCATGCTCATAGTTCATTGTCTCAAATTGATAAACTTTTGAACTTTTGCCTTCTTCATCTCAACGGGAAATAATTGGTCAAGTAACAGTCCTTTTGACTTGTCCAATCCAAGGGACCTATTTCAATTGCCCTTTATTCCTTCCATTAAGAATATCACACTTGAGAAACCCCTTTCAATTGGTAAGAGGACAAGTCCTCATTTTCTTTCGGAGTGTAACATTTCGGAAACTACATAAGGATTAGAGTCATAAATAACTCCAGGTACTTAAAATAAATATTTTTGGGTTAAGAAGTCAAGGTATGACTCCCCAAGGACCAACCAAGGATCCTTGAGGAGGACCCTAAACCCCCCCCCCCCCCTCATCAAAACTAGCCAAAAAGAAGTCACCACTGACAGACCTATACCTCGTAAGGTGGTCAATGCTTTGTGGGAGGAGGGCATGGGTCAAGGGCTGTGATAGGGGGCTGCAAAACCCCAAACTAGGAACCTGCAGGATGCCACGTGAATCCACTCACGAACCATAGGTCCTGGGTCGTAGGTTACACTTGAAACTGCCATTTGGCAGTTAAGCCTAGGGGTCTTTTGGGGTTTTCCTTTTTAATTAATTACTAAGTGGTATCGTTTTGCACTAAAATAAACCAACTATATAAGTGTTTTAAACACCTAAACTAATTAATTCCACTCATTATTTCCAAAATCAATTCCCAAACTCAACATCCCCAAAATCTTCTCTCTAGAACTCCAAGGAAGAAGAAGAAGATCAAAGTAGGGTTTGAAGTAGAGGCCTTTTCCACTCAATTTCATGAGGATTCTTCATTGAGGTATGGTATTCCTTGATCGATGGAGTCCCTCCAAACTAAATTTCAAACTAGTAAATTCCCCAAAAAGCTAGGGTTTTACTTCATGTCATGGATTCCTTTTCAAAAATGTTTTAATTGATTTAATTACTTTATATTATGATTGAATTGTTGTTTTGTTATGGTTTTATGATGAAATCTGCCAAGAATCCATGAAATCCCATATTTCCCAAATATTCCTTTGTGATGTGGGTGACTTGATAAAGAACGAATGTTATGAGATTGTGCCTATAGTAATTTAGTCAATTGAACCATGTTATTATCCATATTTAATGTTGTAAATCTAGATGTATTGGATGGAAGGTGATCCTTGACCCAAGAAGGGTAAACATAAGAATTATACATGATTGTAGACTCATTGTATATGCTTTATGAACATGATTATAATCTAATTGTTGTGTTGATTGAAAGTTCATTCTCATAAACACATAATAAACATGATATGAAAGTTCTTCTCACACTATGATGATTCTAAGGTTGAAAGTCCATTCTCGCATATTGAATCTATGAGATAGTTTATGAATTGTGTTGGATGGAGAGTTAAGACACTCTTTCATGCAAGTAAAATCAGTTCAAGACTAAACATGTAATTCTGGGAAGTAATGCTTAGCAGCGAGTGGATATTGAATATGAGATTGAAGCTCCCCGCTAGAAAGGGCGGGTATCTAGAAAGTATCTCTTGAGATGGAAGCTCCCCCACTAGAAAAGGTGGGTTTCTAGTAACAATCTCCTTGTACCATAAAATATATGCTCCTATTGGTCTTTAGCTAGTGGATCCACCTAAAAGCTAATACATTTTAGTTCTACCGTAGGAAAGTAAGACACCCCTTTTCGGTGTAGGCATGAAACCGAATTCCATGTTAAGCGCACATGGTCTATGTCGGTTAAGTATTATTCCCAATGTAATTAAGAAGATGAATTATAAACTATGATTGCTTAAGAAGTTCTGCTTAGCATGGGTAGGATTATGCGATCTTACTTATGGATGGCACAAGTAGACTTTGAGGGTATTCAGTTCATGTTTCCATTTTGTTGTGATGATTTATATATTGAATACGCTCATGATTTATGCTTCCACACTAATTTTCATGACAATTCTCAAACATGGTAAAGTGCATGCTCTTCAACTAAAATGTCCCTTTTTAGCATATTTTCATGGTTTTGTGCATGACTGTCATCCTTGGTGCAATTTTCGTACTAACCCATATTTTTCTACATTTTTTCCAAAGTGTAGGTTCCTATTCTTAAGGCGATTATCTCTTGGTTCAAGCTTCGGTTGACTATTCTCCATGCTTGTGGTGAGTCCTCATGAATCAAAAATAGGACTTTTCATTTTGAGTTTCTTTTTGTACTTTCTCTTTTCAGATTATGTTATTGGGGCTGTGACCCTATTTTGACTCATGAATTGTAATAGATGGCTAATTGAGACAAGTTAGACTTCCTCTTTCCTTTTATAAAGCCTTTTGGACTTAAATGTGTTTTACTCTTATTGTTCTATTACTTTATGTCTGGATATGCTAAGTGGAATACATAGAGCCTTTCGGGGTTCTATGTTCCTTGTTACGTATAGGGGATACCCTTGGGTCATGACACGGAGTAACACCTATAATGTGCAAAATCTTTAGAATTCTCTCAAAAAACACTTGTATATATTCACCGGCCTTAGAACCATGGAACTTTGGAGGATTCATACTTGTGAAGTGTAGAAATCCTATCGCCACCGTACCTAGTATTGGGTTCATGGGAGCAACAAACACTTGGTTAGCTTGAGCCTTCATGGACTTGGCATGGGTGACTTTCTTGGCTAAGGGATCAACCAGAGCTTGTGGAGCTTCAGGTTAAATTTTGAAGTTCCTTATCACTAGAGCTCTTCAAAATAAATGTCAACCTCACCAATGGCCAGACCTACAGTTGGTTAGTCAGACATAGGACCGTCTTGGTCAATCGTCAGTTCTCGTTGAGTTAAGAAACCATTTTGGACTCCCAGCAATGGACCTATGTATGGTCCATGGGTCCATCTACGGGCCATACATCTAGGCCGTGGGTCTCAACTTTTGACTTTTAAATTTCTCTAAGTTTGGAACTCATCTATAGGACCTACCTATGACTTGTGGATAGGACAACGGACCATCCTGGTAAACCATATGTAAGTATTGGAACTTTGACACTTTTGGAAAGAACTTGAATTGGCTAACCACGAAGCTACCCATGGATTGTGTATCAGTCCACAGGCCGTTCATGGCTTTGTTGGTGCAGGCACTAGAATCTAAGAAAAGCTACAACTTCCTATCTTTTTGAATCTGAGGTGTTACATTATCTACCCTTTGGGATTCGTCCTCGAATGAGACTCAAGACTTCATAAGGAGGGTAGGAACTTAACCTTACATCCCAACATGAATGGAATTCACATAAATGCACATCTCTTCGAAGGAAACATCAACTCCAAGCTAAAGCATGTTCAAAACATCATGAAGTCTATTACAACTCATACTCAAATGCACATAAACATGAATAAATCAATTAACTCAACTCATTTTCTAAAAATTTAAGCTTTTCCTAAACATGCATAAATGAGGAAATCATTGTAATATCTAAGACACATGACACAAAAAGAGTAAACCTTGAGGAACTAAATACCTCAAGCTAGAGTAGGGATAAAAGGAAAGAAAAGAGGATAGCGGGACATCATATTGGCCTCGTCCTCCAAAGTAGCACCCTTAACTAACTGATTCCTCCATAAAACCTTTACACAAGCAACTTTTTTTTTCTCAACTTCTTGACCTGCTGGTCTAAAGTATCAACTAGAACATGCTGATAAGAAATATTCTCCTTAACTCCCAGACCTTATAAAGGAAGTATAGATGTCAAATCTCCAACACATTTCATTAACAATGAGACATGGGAAATGAGATGCAACGATGGCAAATCATTAGGCAAATCAAGTTCATAAGCGACTTTACCAATTCACCTCAAAATTTGATATGGGCCCACATACCCGGGACTAAGTTTCCATTTCTTTCCAAATTTCATTACATCCTTCTTTTGTGAAATTTTTAAGTAGACACAATCATGTACATTAAACTCAAGATCTCTTCTTCTCATCGGCATAGGATTTTTGTTGACTTTGAGCCGTTTTCAACCTTTCTCTACTAAGCCAAACTTTCTCCATCGCCTCATGTACCAATTCAGAGCCTATCAAGGTTAATTCACCCACTTTAAACATGTCTATAGGAGTTATACACCTCCTACAATATAAAGCCTCAAATGGAGCCATATCAATACTTGAGTGATAGCTATTCATGTATCCAAACCGAATCAAAGACAAGTGATCATTCCAATTACCCTTGTAGTCAATTACGTACACACTCAACATATCTTTCAAAGTTTTGATAGTACGCTCTACTTGCCCATCATTTTATGGATGAAAGGCCATACTAAGCTTAACACGAGTACCAAGACCCTTTTGGAAGAATTTCCAAAATTTAAAAGTGAATTGGGCATCACGATAAGAGATTATGGATAGGCGCACCCCTTGAAACCTAACCATTTCCCTCAAATACAACTTAGCATAGTCCTCCGCCAAATAAGGAACCCTGACACAAACGAAATGAGTTGATTTTGTCATTCAATCTATAATAACACAAATAGGGTAATGTTGTCACCGAGTGCGTGGTAAACCAACAATGGAGTCCATGTTTAAATCTTTCCACTTCCAAGTAGGAATGCTAATATATTGATATAAACCTCCTAACTTTTGATGATCAACTTTCACTTGTTGACAATTAGGACACTAAGATACAAATTCCATAATATCCTTCTTTATCATATTCCATAAATAGATCTCCCACACATCAAGATGTTTCTCGGTGGCTCAAGGGTGAATGGAATATAAAGAACTATGAGCTTTCGATAATAGTTGTTCTCTCAACTCATCACCATTAGGGACATACACATGACCTTGATACCTAAGCACAATATCTCCCTTTTGGGAGAAAGCCTCTATGAAATTTTTAAGTACCACTTCCTTTAATTCAACTAAAGTCGGATCAAGACCTTGCTCAGATTTCACATCTACCAAAAATGATGATTCTGAACCATTGTAAACCATAACACCACCTTTTATAGAGTCAACTAACCGAACACCCAATTGGGCCAATCGATGAACATCTTGAACCAACTCCTTTTTATCATCCCCAATAAGAGCAACACTATCCATCAGTAACTAACTAAGAACATCCGCCACCACATTTTCCTTGCCGGAGTGATAGAGAAAAATCATGTCATAATCTTTCAGTAACTCAAGCCATTTTATTTGGCAAATATTTAGATATTTTTGTTTGAACAAATATTGCAAACTCTTGTGGTCGGTAAAGACATCTACATGAACACTATACAAAGAATGCCTCCAAATCTTTAGAGCAAACATAACTGCCACTAAGTCTAGGTCATGGGTAGGATATATCTTTTCATGAATCTTAAGTTGCCTTGAAGCATAGGTAATGAATTTTCCATTTTTCATAAGGACATATCCTAATCGAATCCTAGAAGCATCGCAGTAAATAACAAACCTACTAGTTGCCTCTGGTAGAGTCAACACCATAGCGAAAGTGAGTATATCTTCTTATTCTTGGAAACACTTCTCGCATGCTTCCGACCATATGAACTTATCCTTCTTTTTGTCTAATGCTGTCAATGGAGAGGCAACCAAAGAAAATCCTTCAACAAACCTTTTATAGTAACCAGCAAAACAAAAGAAACTTTTAATATCCAAAGGGGATAAAGGCCTAGGACAACTCTTAACCGCATCCGTCTTCATATGATCTACCTCAATACCCTTACCACAAATAATATGACCAACAAAAGCCATGGACCTTAGCCAAAACTTGCATTTGCTAAAATTTGCAAAGAGTTGTTGGTCCTTGAGGACTTGCAACACAATCGTAAATGATCGGTATGCTCATCTTCACTCTTCGAATAGATCACTATATAATCAATGAATAAAATCACAAATATATCAGGGTACTATCTAAGCACCCTATTCATCAAATCTATAAATGCAGTCGGAGCATTAGTCAAATCAAATAAAATTACCAAAAACTCATAATGACTATATTGAGTTCGAAAAGTCATTTGTGGAATGTCACATTTCTTCACCCTCAATTCGTGATAGTCCGACCAAAGGTCAATCTAAGAGAAGTAAATTTCTCCTTGAAGATGATCATACCAGTCATCTATCCTTGGGAGACGACATTTTTTTCTTAACAGTAACCTTGTTCAATTGTGATAAGTCGGGGATTTCAACTCATTTAGGGATTTATATCTAGAATTTTAGTGTCCTCAATGCTTATTTAATGCTATAAACTAATGATTAAAATATAATTTACAACAATGAAGGCAAAAGAGCAAGGCAAGGACATTAACGGGCAAAAAGGAGCGAAAAAAGCTAAAAACGCTGAAGACAAGAAAGACTTATGATTACCTAGACCACGTGGCGAGTCACCGAGTGGCTCTTCATCTTGCCAAAAATTACAGTAGTCAAGCTCTAGGGAAAACCTAATTCGACGATGGAATGTATAAGTCGATGAATCACCAACTAGATCAACGATGGAGATCCTAATCACCTAAAGTCACAAAAAGGGAATAGTGAAGAGTCAAGTCAAGAAAGTGATGGAAATAGAGAATTGGTGTGTCTCCGACCAGGACTACTTCCACCGATTGGTCCTAAAGCTGAAAATCTGTAAAAGTATAAATACTATTTTTAAAAGAAAGTTAAAGTGTTTTTTGGGAGTTACAAAGTTTGAAGCAATATTTTCTAGGTTTTCTTATCCCTAACACTGTTCTTGATGTTTTATAATATATTAATAAGGTTTTATTGTTTTGGATGTTAATTGAAGCCTTTGAAGAGTATGAGATTGTTACCAAGCTAATGGAGAATTTAGTTGGAAACTATTTCTTGCCTCTTTCTATGTATAGCTAAAACTCCCATTCTTGAGGGTGTGATCATATGATCGAATGATTAAATTAGCTTGTGGGTGTTAGTATTTACTGGTTTAATTGTTGATTTGAAGTGTGTTCAATTAGTAGTTGAGTTTTAAATGATGAATTACAGTTCTAGTCTAGCATTCTAAGCTTTCTTGTTAAGGTTCGAGGGAACTCACTTGATTCATGATATTTGATTTAAAAATAACTATTTCACCTAAATCCTAGCCTACCCACTAAGATTCAACGATTTTTAGTAAATGTTAATCACCCATATAGCAAAATTGGTGTTCAATGGATAACATCCCCAAGGATCCCTCTCTACTTGGTTACCTTGTGTTTGAATAGTTGTTAATTAATCAATCTAATCCCCCCAATTGACATTAATTGTCAAATCCCTGCCATTAACTTTAATTGTTTAAAAAATGTCTAGTTTTACAATCGATTGGAACACTACTGTACCACTCCCTGTGGGATCGAACCCTTCGTTGAGTTTATACTTGATTGCGACCGCCTACACTGATGAACTATAGTTAAGCATTATAAAAAATTGCACCATTGCCAGGGAGTAGCGTTTACAGTTCTTTTAGTGAAGTTTAGTTGTGAACTAATTGTGTTGTAGTTGAATCGGCTTATTGTGTTTATGTGTTTTGTAGGTTGTTTTTGAGCATGTGACGAGATGAGTGTTACCGAGAGCAATGCTAGACAACTTAGACATAATGATGACACTGTCAATGAAGATCAATTGGGAACTCCAGGTCCTATTCGAATGCCTCTTGTTGTGGGTAATGTGGTATTTCATGTGACTAGTACTATGCTACAACTGCTGCAAATGTAGGGTCTATTTAGAGGTTTAGCCTACTGAGGATCTTCATGACCACATCCAATACTTAGTGGATGTGTGTGGGCCATTTTCATTCAAGAACATTTCTCAAGAGTCAGTCCGACTTTGCTTGTTTCCCTTTTCCTTAATAGGGGAAACAACGAAGTGGTTGGCAGAGTTACCAAGGGATTCAATCACTTCTTGGGAAGCGCTCACTGATGTGTTTCATGTAAGGTTTTCCCTCCCTAAAATATGGTGATTTTGAGAGATAATAATCAGAACTTTAAGAGAGTGGATGGTGAACCGATTCATGAGATGTGGCTGAGGGTTCATAAATTATTGCTCCAATGCCCAACTCATGGACTCTTGAACAATGTATTGCGATATTATTTCTATCGAAGTCTAGATTCAGTAAACAAGGGGGTGGCTAATCATCTTGTTTGAGGAGGAATCATGCAACAACCATTTGAAGTAGTATCCACTCTCCTTGGTGAAATGACAAAGATAATTGTGCTTGGTACACTAGAGAAGATCAAGTGTCTCCTTTGAACTTCAAGTTGTATAGGATAGTTTTAGTGCATGGAAAAGATGTTGTACCATCACATAAGTTATACTGATGGTTGCCGGTTAGAGATTCTTCCAATAGAGTTAAGTGTATTTTTGTATATCACCTATAATTTTAAAGTTCAGAGAATGAGAAAGTATTTTGTAAAGTTAAATGGTTTCATTCCGTTAATTCTTTGCATTCAATTGAGTTTATGTTATACCTATTATAGTCCTTTCTTCTGTTATGTCACCTCAGCTATATTAGATACTCATACATTCAAATGTACTTATGTCATTAGACCTGCATGTTTTGTGATGCAGATACATGTGTCTAGGATCATCAACAAACATTTCGTTGAGATCACTTTGTGCTTTAGATAGCTTTGGTGAGCCTCTTTACTTTTCAGAGGATTTCAAATTTATTTTCTATTATTATTGAGTTGTCGTGTTTCATTGAGACCACTTTACCTTTTCAATAGCTTTGGTGGACCTCCTTGCTTTCTAGAGGATTTCACTTTGTTTTTTGTTATTGTTGAGTTTTCATGGGTCTGGTCCTGACATATATCTTAGTATTAGAGGCTTCATAGATAGTTAGTTAGTGAGTCTTTCAGTATGTTTATTTCTTTTTTGAGATCTTAAGAACTATTACTTGTACTTTATTAAGTATTTCAAGACATTTATTGGAGTTGAGTTTAATTGAGACTATTGATGAGTTTAGTTATGTATTTTAAGGTTCTTTATGTTTGAGTAAATCTTCCGCTAAATATTTAGTCAGGCCAAGGGTTCACTTGGGGATCAGAAACGGTTCTCGAGTGTCGTCCACGTCCAGGGTGTAGGCTCGGAGCATGACACACTTGGACTGATATCCATCAACATCTACTAGGCTAAGTCATGATATACTATAAGAATATTGAAACATGTCTTTGTTGTTGAAGATGAAGGAAGCTCATGAAAGGAACAAGTCCAAGGAAGCTGACGTGTTTACTATTGTAGAGTTAGAGTTATATTAAGACTATGACAACTAAATCCCAACTTACGTACGACTAAGATTTTATATCAAGTATGGGGCTAAATTCGACTAGGATAAGGTATTGTAGTTATAGTGGTAATAGTAAGCCTATAGTACTTATGTAAATTATAATTTTATTATAGTAGGACTCTAACTGTAGCTAGTATAGGCTCTTCTCTTATATAAGGAGCATGCACTCAATTGTTTTATTTATTAATGAAATACTAGATTTTTCTAAACCTAACACGAGATTGCTACATGGTATCAGTTCAAAAATCAAACTAACCACATGATCTAACTACAATTGCCTCTTCTACAAACACTCTATCAACCTTCTAACTTCACCATCTTATTGTATCATGTTCCATTAAAATCAAGCCAACAAATTATCTCATATAGAGGACACAAATGTGTAGTTTAATAAGGTGATGAGGTTATCCTACCTCATCATATAGAATGAACCAACTAAAATTATATATTTTTTACGGGACAGACTGGTGAGAAAGTTGTAGACATTGAGAAAGATGTAGAAGAAAACAACATTATTGATGACTGGGAGGAGAAAGATGTGTTACTAAGGAATTTAATCTCAGGAACCTTGACAAAAGAAAACATGTACCTAACTGTGTGATGGTCAACTCCAAAGGAGATGTGGGAATGCCTTAAAGAAGCTTATCTTTAAGCAACAAAATATAAGAAGTTTCAGCTTAAACAACAACTGCAAAGTGTTAGGCTAGGAACAAAAAATATTGATAATTATATTAAAGAATTCAAATGCATATGGGATGGCCTTGAAGCCATTCACAAACCTATGGATAAAGATAGCAAAGTAATTAATTTTGCTAGAGGTCTAGATCCCAAGTACAAGACCTTCAATACTATCATGGTAGGTAAGGCACCATATCCCACTCTTAATTAATTTTTTTGTGCTCTCTTGGGTTTTAATATGAAGGAGGATAAAGAAGAAGTTTAAAAAAAAAAAAATCATAACATGGAATTCTCTTCCCAAAGTGACAGGGGAAGAGAAAACTACTCTCCCAGAAGAGGAAACAATAACTTTAACTCTAGAGGAGGATGCTACAAGTTTGTTGGACTAGAAACATGTTCTTATAATAGTAAATAATGACCATGTTTTCAGAACAGTCTTCAAAGTGGAAGTCAGGAGAGGAATAGTACTAAGGCATGTAAAATCTATGGTAGAAATAACCATATTGTTTTTAAGTGTTTCTACGGTAGGTCTGCTCTTACCAATATGTAGATGAGCTACCACAAGAATTGGTTGCTACTACTCTACAAAACACTATTGATGACACTTTGAATCTGGACTCAGGAGCAAGTAATCATATGACACATAACTCAGTTAGTTGATCTTAAACACTACAATAGACCAGATAAAATCATTATTGTGAATGGATAGCAATTAGAAATAACATATATTGGAAACATATTAGGATCAGGCTGAAGTTAAGAGAAGTTCTTGTAGTTCCTAGGATTAATAAAAATTTACTCTTAGTTAGTAAACTTGCAAAGGATAATTGTTGCACTCTTGAATTTGGTTGAACTAACTTTATGGTAAAGGACCAGAAGACAAAGGACACTAATGGCCAAGGGATCTAAAAAGTATTTACTCTATGCTTTGGAAGATAAAAACCTCTATGCTTTAATTGATGCACTAGATTGAAACACGTCAGACAACATGTGGCATACTAGATTAGAACACCCTAGTTTGTGGTCTTTAAACATTTTGAATAGTAATAGTTTCATCAATGTTAGTAGTTGGAATCAAATGCATAATGTTTGTTCTAGTTGGAAGTTGGGAAAATGTTGTAAGCTTCCATTTGGTTTGATAAATGAAACTGAGAAGGAACCTTTATTGAAAATCATTATGACTTGTGGAGACCTTCTCCTATTGAATCTTCTCAACATATGAAATATGATGTCGTGTTTGTAGATGATCACACAAGATATACATGGATCTATCCACTGAAATAGAAATCTAACTTTTTTAAAGTCGTTGCAGAATTCTAGAAAATGATGCAAAAAGATTTTAAAAAGAAATTAAGATATTTTAGTGGAGAAAATACATAAAATCCCCCACGAACTTGGAGGCAAAACATACTTTAGTACTTTAACTTTACGAGTAATTATTTACCCCCCTAATCTCTTTTCAAGTGAATTAAATACACCCTTGTATTATAATACCAGTCTCAGATGGCACGTGCATTCCACATGCGCCATGTCATTGATATGTCAGTGCTACATAATTGCCACATCAGCGTCACATTAAACATTATTTAAATTTTGATCTTTAATTCTTTTTTTCTTTTTATTTACTCACAATTTTAAAAAGTAAAAGAAAATCTCAAAAAATAAGAATTAATCCATGATTGTAAGAAAGAAAATCTCAAAAAAAAAAAAAATTAGTTGAAAGAGATTCAACATCTCAAAACCGTTCTCACAAAAATGCTCAATTTTTAAGACACATAATCAAAACAAATAAATAATAACAACTAAAAATTTAATTTGAAATGAAATATTTGTAGAATTTCATTAAAGAGAGCTCCAAGTTCATCACATTCAATTTCAAACCTTGCCATAATTACTAATTTTACTTTGAAGCAAGAACAAATTGATGACTTTCCTATTTTTTACTTGTTCCTCACACTTTTTGGGTTTATTGATAGAAATTAAAGGAAATGAGGGTGAGATGAGGGCATCTTGAAGAAGGATAAAAAAGATGGAAGGCTCAACAAAGAAGAAGAAGAAGAAAAGTGTGAAGCACCGAGGTTCGAAGAGAAAAAAAGAGGTAGGACTGGGGGTTCATTGGGTGGGGGGTTCGAAGAAGAAGAAAGGGGTAGTGCAAGTGGTGGTCTAGGGCGGGAGGGGTGGATTGGGTGTGAGCAAGATGAAGGGGCGGGAGGTGGGGGTGGGGTTGGTGGTACTAAGGGCTGGGGGGGTTGTAGGATATGAAGAAGATGAAGAAAAGAAAGATTATTGGATAAAAAGACAATAATTGGGGTCCATTTATTCCTTTTTTCTTTAATTTTTGGCATTTGCACACTTTTTTCTTTTTGACTTTCCATGTCAGTGATTTGGGTGTACTTTATTTCACTTGAAAAGAGATTAAGGGGGGGACGGGGTTAAATAATTACCTGTAAAGTTAAAGTGCTAAAGTAAATTTTGCTACCAAGTTCAGGGGGGATTTTATGTATTTTCTCATTTTAGTGTGATGGAGGGTGTGAGTTTTTCAAAACAGACTTCATCAAACATTTAAAAGATTGTGGTGTTCTGAGACATATTTCATGTTAACTTGCCTTTGTTTCTATGGGTTGAGGATTTCCTTACTACAGTGTACCTTATTAATAGACTGCCTTTCTCAGTCTTAAAGATGGTGACCCCATTTGTAAAGTTGTATGGAGAGCAACCTGATTACAACAACCTAAAAATGTTTGGTTATAAATGTTATCCATATATCAAGAGTAGCAACAAACTCACTCCAAAGAGTTACCTTGTCTGTTTATAGGATACAACAACTTACACAAATGATATAGAGTTTATCATCCCTCTACGAGGAGGGTGTACATATCCAAACATGTTGTGTTTGATGAAAACAAATTACCATATGTGTCTCCAAGTCAATCTCAGACAAACATTGATGTCTCACCTAATATAGCTACTTTTGTTGAATCTTTCTCTAAACTGCAAGCACATGATAATCATAATTCAGGGGAACTACAAATTGTTGATAGTAGGAAAGCAACTAGTGAAAATGCTACTACAACAGCCCATATACCCCTTGATGATGATAGTGATATTGACCCCTCAGGTGCAAGCTAAGATGATGATAATGAGGAACAGGTTGAAAGTGATGATACAGAGAGTAGTAATGATAGTTAGACTCTAGTTGTAAGTTTAGGATCAACTAATGGCAGTGAGGAATATGTTGCACGTGACGGTCCAGCCAATGGTGGTTCCTCAAATCCCACTTTCTCTGTGGCTAATCACTAGGGAATACATTTAGAAGTTCAGTTCTCCAAGTTGAATCTTCCATAATATCATCAATCTGAAGATAGTACACTACAATCAACTACTTCAACTAATGTACCTTCTACACCACAAGGGCATCATATGATTAATAGAGACAACGTGAATGAACAACACCTATCACTTATTGATCTCAGTAGCAAAGACATATTTAGGTAACCAAATACTACTAAGGAAGAACTGCAATCACCTTATGGGCTTGCAATTATGCAAGAGGAAATCGATGCTTTACATACTAACAAGACATGGATATTGGTGCCCAAATCTCATGGTATAAACTTTGTTTGGTTCAAAATTTTTGGTAAAGACAACACTGATACAAGGCCGGACTTATGGCCAGGGGGTTCTCACTCCTTAAAGGGATCAATATTGAATAAGCATATAGCTCTGTGGTTAAAGCCATAACTATTAGTGTGGTTCTATTCATTGCAATCAGATCAAAGTGGGAAGTTAGGAAACTAGATGTAAAAAATAACTTCCTCCATGGTTTCCTACAAGAAGAGGTGTACATGAGTCAACCTCCTAGATTTATTGATCCTAGGTATCCTCAGCATGTGTGTCTACTTAAAAAGGCATTGTATTGTCTTAAATATGAACCAAAACCCTAGTTTGATAGGTTTAGCATGAATCTCCCACACCTTGGTTTCATTTGTAGTAAGGAATATCCCTCCTTATTTACTTTGGAAACTCACAACGACACAATATTTCTCTTCTTATATGTGAATGATATTATTGTCATAGGAAGTAATCCATCACATGTCTCAGACTTGATTCTACAAATTGAGAAAGAGTTTTCTGTGAAAGATCTTGGCCTTTTACACCTCTTCCTAGGAGTAGAGGTTTAGTATTTTGAAGGGGGAAATAACTTAAGTCAAAGTAAGTATGTTGTTGAGTTGTTAGACAAGACAAAGATGAATTTGGCGAAGGTTGTAGCTACTTCTTTGTCTCAAAACATGGTTTACATAAAGATGTGAGAAGTCTTGTAGATGCCTCAATATATAGAATGGAAGTAGGGAGTCTTCGGTACTTAACACTCATAGGACATGATACCACTTGTGCAATGAATTTAGCAAGCCATTTTTTGCAATGTACAAATATTGAATATCTTCATGAAGTAAAACGAATTTCCGGATACATAAAACATACTCTATACTTTGGACTCAGAATTATTTCACAATCAACTTGGCATGGATATTAAAATGCTCATTGGGGAGGTTCCACGACCACTAGGAGATCAACTAAAGGATATAACATCTATCTAGGTGCAAATTGTATTTCTTGGACATCCAAGAAACAGACCACAGTAGCACAATAAAGTGTTGAAATCGAGTATATAGCACTACCCTACACCGCAGCACATATGACATAGATCATGTATCTACTTCATGAATACGATGTGATCTTCTGATATGTTTCTACATTTTATTGGGATAACTTGAGTGCTTTGTACATGACAATTAATCCAGTTATCCATGCTAGAACCAAACATGTTGAAATGGCCTATCATTTTATCCATGAGAAGGTTGCTAGAGGAAAACTTCTTACTTAGTTTGTGCGCTCCAAGGATCAACGAGCTGATATTCATACCAAAGCATTGACAAAAATAAGTTTTTGCTGGATTTCAAAGCAAGCTAGGAGTAACAGTTCCTCCACTCACTAGCTTTTGGGGGAATGTTAAAGATGAAGGAAGCTAATGATAGGAACATTTCCAAAGGACAGGTCCAATGAAGCTGACGAGTTTAGTCTTGTAGAATTTAGAGTCATATTAGTACTAGACTACCAAATACTAACTTACGTACGACTAACATGTTGTATCGTGTATGGGGCTAAAGTTGATTAGGCTAAGGTGTTGAAGTTATAGTAGTAATAGTAAACCTATAATTGCTCATGTAAATTATAGTTTTGTATTGTAGTAGGACTCTAAGTATAGCTAGTAAATGACTCTTCTCCTATATAAGGAACATGTACTCAAAAGTTTTATTTATTAATACAATCCTTGATTTCTCTAAATCTAACATCAGATTTCTATACTTTGTGTCATTCATAATTGGTGATAGTAGGTAGAAAAGGCAAACTCTTGATAGTTCAACCAAGAAACTCATAATCGTAAAAACAATGATACTTGAAGTGTGTTTTTGATGATTCCTCTCTAAATTATACTTTGATTTGAAAAGTAGAAGGTAATGAAAAATGAGTGATTCTTTAAAAGGTAATAGACACAAATGGTCTACAGGGGGTACATCTAAAAGGATATTCTCTACTGGTCTTTTTATCTTAAGTCAAAAGCGATTGTTACGTCAATATACATCTAAATAAATACAACAAAGACAAATTTGTAGGTCACATAACCATTAAATCTAGTATGAAGACAAAACCTATAGTCATAAAATAATCAAGCATAGGTAAGTGTTTTTAAGCTAAAACGTATACACACCTCATGTGTCATAAATTGCAGACTTTGGTAGTGTGACACTACATACTTCTCCAGTTACTTGAATAGAAATTTTCATTTCTTATTGTAGCGAGAAATCTATTATCCTAAATACAATGTCTTGTATAATAGATACTAGGACTGTATCATTTAGTTAAGTCAAAAGAAATATTCACAAGACAAGAACTTCAATTAAAGAAAATTATATAAAAAACAGTTTGATCATGGGTATGATATAAATATTATATCTTAATTACATCCTAGATGAGACCGACATTTGAGAACCATTGCTTGTCCCTAAGCTAGCTCTTATCCTAGCTTGCAACTTAGCGGAAGACTTACACAAGTACAATGGGGACTCCAATTACAAAACTTTAACTTATAATATCTCAAAATAACTTAACTCAATGAATGTCGGAAAAACATAAGTAAATAACTCAAAGTCTCAAAACATTACAAGGGATATAATGAAAGACTCCTTAGCAACTACTGTCTATGAAGCCTCTAAATAGAATGATAGATGTTGGGACAAGACCCACAATATCTTAACAAAGCTAAAATATAAATGTGGAACCCTCCAGAAAGCAAAAAGACTCACCAAAGCTAACTTGAATGCAAATGGTGTAAAATGAGTGCCTGTTCATGACCCTGTACAATGTATTTGCATCATAAAAAGATGCAGGCTGAATGTCGTTAGTACATTGAATATAAAAACATGTAGGGTAGAAACTTAAAGCAATAGTTAACTCAACTAACAAGGCTATAGGAAATACCCATCTGAACTTAAATCAATACAAAGCAACAATGATAGATACAATATTTAAAACATTATAAAATAACAAATAAAACTCAATAATGTATAAAAATATCAGAACATATTCTTTACTCTTATTTGGGAGATTCTCTAATTGACAACCATGACTATGAGCTATGTGATGATACAGTGTCTCGCACATGCTTCCAGAACTATACTATACCTTGCCAAAGTATAGTACGCCTTTAAGCTATGCTTAAAGGCAATAATGTATCGTCTAAAAAGTACGACCGTTTACCTATGTTGGCTACCTAATTTATGAGGAATGTGAATTGTGTGAACTCATCCATATATCGGTTCTCAATACTACTACCAAAAATATATATAACTCATGCTCAAAAGTGTAAAACATAATTCTTTCTCAATTTGAGGTTATTACTCAAATGATCCTCTTAAAATAAGCAATACTTAAAACCCCTTATAAACTCATTTAAAAATCAATTTTCCTCTATTTTAAATGTAAAAGTGTTACACTTGGGAATACTTAGTTCCCTTATACACATTTTGAAACATTAAATTCAATTCTTTTCATTCTCATACTCATTCACTCAAGATTTAACTCAAAACTACAATTAACGACAAAAGAGTTCTCAAAATGACTCACAAAGACCTCTTGAAATTTCCTCTGAACATTACTTTAATTTGAAATGTAAATTAAGAGATGTGATTAGCATATGTATGATCTCTTAAGGATTAATGAAGACTTTAAAAGTGAATATCAAGAAGAGAATGTCGTTACCATTCAAGGGAGAACACAAGCAAAGAAGGATACAAGAGTAAGAGGCATGGAGACCCTGGCGCACTGAGTGGCTCAAGGTGCCAGCTAGAGCTTGGGGTGCACTGGTGGTACAGCGCGCCAGGACCCAAACTACTGACTAGTAGTTTCGGCGCTATGGCAATGTGGCACCCCACCCTTTTTCTCAGAAATTCGATGAATTTTTTTGCTGATTTTTTAGGTCCTAACTCATCTAGAATCAAATGTTTTTTTCCAAAGACTCTTTGATTAATAAAACCAACACAATTTAAAGGAAATCCCACCAAAAATATATCGAAAAACTTCGCTCATTCTCAAAATCCTCACCGTAAGAATTCAAAAACCTTCATTGTCAAAGAAGGAAGCTGAAACTCAAGAACTTCTCAAGAATGTCAATACCAACAATTTCAAGAACGAATTCATGGAAGAATAACATGAATGTTACGAAAACGAACAAGTACAATCACTGTGAGAACTTACATACTTGGAAAGAACGATAGTTCATGGAGAAATTTCTCAACCCTTGAATGAATGCTTGAAACCCCTCTTTTACTCTTCTTGAAACATCACCCAAAAATTCTAAGTGTTTAGGAATGTCAAGAAATATCTTGATTAGACCTTTAAATTGGGTGAGGAAAACGTGGTCAAGTCATGTGGGATAAGGAAAATACCAAAATACCCCTTTCTTAAACGGATGAAAAGCCTTAACTGGAGAGGCTTCACTCAAACGAAAATAAGTTCTTACTCCGAGCTTGAAATTTAGAAAACTTGACGGCGTTGGAAAGATGACTCAAAGACCTTCTCTTTGAAAGTTCATGGTCCCCTCTAATTCTTTCTATCCTAAGATATATGATTTTTTGAAGTTGACACAAAACTACTAACTAATGTTTAGCTTGTACAGACCACTAGTTAGTTCTTTTGAAGTGCAAGATGTTACAATATCTCCCCCTTGGAAACATTCATCCTCGAATGAGATCACAAAAAGAAGAACATGGGTGGGAAGCATTTAATAACTCCTAGCCAAGCACCTAACAAGCAATCAACATAAACTAATGTGGCAACTTATATAATACTTGACAAAAAATTATTACCTTAGTTTGGAATATATTCGGAAGGAAAGAGATGAGGGTATCTCTTCTTCATATCCTCCTCAGCCTCCCAAGTAGCTTTCTCAACAAATTGATTCCTCCATAAGACCTTGACCGATGCAACCTCCTTAGTTCTCAACTTTCAAACCTAACAATCAATAGTCTAAACGGGTATTTTCCTATAAGATAGTCTTTCATTGATACCAATATTCTCGATGTGTACAATAAGTGAAGAATCACCCAAATACTTCTTTAATATAGAAATGTGAAATACCGAATGGACTACTGCTAACTCTGGTGGTAGCTCCAAGTCATAAGCTACATTGTGAATTCACTTGGGTATCCAGTAAGGACCAATGTATTGGGAACTGAATTTTCCCTTCTTACCAAATCTCCTAACACCCTTCATGGGTGAAGCCTTCTAGTAGACCCAATCATTAACCTCAAATTCTAAGTCTCTTCTCCTAACATTTGTATAGCATTTATGATGACTTTGCACTATTTTTAGCCACTCCTAAATAATTTTCACCTTCTCCATGGCTTGATGAACAAAGTCTGGCCCTATCAATTCATCTTCACCAACCTCAAACTAACCAATAGGGAATCTACATCTTCATCCATAAAGAGACTCATAAGGAGCCATTTTGATACTGGAGTGATAAATGTTATTAGAAGAGAACTCTGTGAGAGGCAAATGGTCATCCCAATTAACTTTGAAGTCTATGACACATGCCCTCAACATATCTTCTAAGGTCTGGATTGTGCACTCATCTTGGCCATCTTTTTGAGGATGAAAAGTAGTACTTTGATTTACCTTCGAACCTAAACATTTCTGGAAAGACTTCCAAAAGTGAGTGGTGAATTGTGCACCTGCATCTGATATGATAGCTGTGAGAACTCCATGAAATCTTACTATCCCTTGAATGTACAACCTAGCATAATCTTATGTTGAATTTGTAGTTTTTATCAGTAAGAAATGGGATGATTTAGTAATTTAGTCTATGATCTCCCAAATTGAGTCATGCAGCCTGCGAGATCGAAGCAAGCCAGTAATAAAATCCATATTAATCATCTCTCACTTCCATCCCAAAAGAGCTATGTTCTAAGTCACACCATCAGGCCTTTGGCGCTCTACCTTGATTTTTTGGCAATTTAGGCACTTAGCAACGAACTCTGCATTGCACCTCTTCATACCACTCCGCCAATAAACTTCTGTCAAGTCATGGTACATCTTTGTGGAGCAAGGATGGATATAATATCTGGAACTGTGAGCATCTACCATGATCCACTCTTGAAGCTCATCAACCTTTGGAACAAAAAATATACCTTGATATGTGAACACACTACCTCTTATATGTTCAAAAGCCATCACCTTTTGCTTATGAACATTTGCCTTTAGTTCAATTAGAAGATGGTGTTGGTCTGGTTTATCCTTCACTTCAGACACTAGTGATGGTTCAACCCCATTCATCACCACCACTCCACCTTTATTGGAATCTAACAAATGGACTCCCAAGAGTATAAGACAATGCACATCTTTTCCCAATTCTTTCTTGCATTCCTCAACATGAGCAGTAATTCTCATAGATAGCCTATTCAAAGCATTAGTAACAATATTAGCCTTACTTGGGTGATAGAGGATACTGATGTAATAATGCTTGAGCAACTCTAATAACCTTCTTTATTTGAGATTAACCTCTTTCTGACTGAAAACATACTTTAGAATCATGTGATCGGTGAGCACATCTACATAAACACCACAGAGATAGTGGAGCCATGTTCTCAAGGCAAATACTACCTCTGCCAACTCAAGATCATGACTTGGGTAATTCTTCTCATTAACCTTTAGCTATCTGGAGGAATATTCTATAACCATACAATTCCGCATCATTACACAACCAAGTCCAACTTTGGATGCACCGCAGTAGACAACAAATCCTTTTGTTCTCTCCTTTAGGATTAACATCAGGGCCGTAGTGAACTGGGTTTATATTCTTGAAAGCTTTTCGATCTCACAAGATTTAGACAATTGAAACTTAACTATCTTCTAAATCAACTTAGTCTACGGGGATGAAATTGATGAAAATGCCTCAACAAACCTTCTATAGTAACTAGTCAATCCCAAGAAACTCCTTATATCAATTGGAAATATGGGTCTCGGCTAGTTTTCCATTGCTTCAATCTTCTAAGTATCAAGTTGAATTCCATCACCAGGAACAATGTGGCCTAGAAACGCCACAAACTCAAGTCAAAACTCACACTTAGAAAATTTAGCATACAACTCTCTATTCTCAAGATTTTGGAGGACTGTTCTAAGATGACTAGCATGATCCTCCTCACTTCTCGAATAAATTAGTATGTCATCAATAAATACAATAACGAACATATCAAGACATGGCTTAAACACTCTGTTCATAAGATCCATGAACGTTGCAAGAGCATTAGTCAAGCCAAAAAACATAACAAGAAACTCATAATGACCACAAGGGCCCTTAATGTTGTTTTGGGGATGTCACTTTCTCTTACATTCAACTAATGATAGCTAGATCTGAGGTCTATCTTAGAGAAGTTAATGGCACCCTGAAGTTGAGAAAAAAGATCATCAATTCTCGTAAGGGGATACTTATTCTTTATAGTGACCTTTTTCAACTAGCGGTAGTTGATACACATTCTAAGAGAACCATCATTCTTTCTAATAAATAAGACTGGAGAGCCCCAAGGTGAGACATTAGGTCGAATAAAACCCTTATCAAGAAGGTCTTTCAACTACTTTTTTAACTCTTTTAACTCAGCTGGAGCCATTCTATAGGGTGGAATAGACATAGGTCAAGTATGAGGAAGAAGGACTATGCTGAATTTTATTTCTCTCTCTAGAGTGACTTCAGGAAGATCATCTGGAAAGACCTCTGGAAACTCACTCACAATTGGAACTGACTAAATAAGAGGTGTCTCAAAACATGATTCATTAGCTTGGACTAAGTGATAGATTCACCCCTTAGAGACTAACTTTATACCTTCAGGTATGAAATGAAATGACCCTTAGGCACTGCTAAACTACTCCTCCACTCTAATACATGCTCATTAGGAAACTGAAACTTGACTACTTGAGTTCTACAATCAACTGAGGCATTGAAGGCATGAAGCCAGTCCATACTTAGAATAACATCAAAGTCCACCATGTCTATCTCGACTAATTCGGCCATGGTGTCCTATGATTGATAGAGATGTTATAATCATAATAAACTCTTTCTACGATAATAGACTCACCAAAATATGTGGAAACACTAAAGGGCTCAAGAAGTCGTTTGGAAAGAATATCGAACCTCATAGCTACATAAGGAGTCATAAAAGATAGATTCGCACCTGGTACAAGTAATGCATAAACATATAAAGTAAAGACTTTGATCATACCAGTGATAATATCTAGTGAATCCTCCTGTTGTTGGTGACTGGTTATAGCAAATAGACGGTATTCTCCTTTGCATGTCCCTTAACTAGCAACTCTTGGAACAACTCTTTCTACCAGAGCTATTGAAAAAGATTGAGCTATGTTGCCCCCATATTAATTAACATGTCTGTTCTTAGGACACTCTCTCATGAAGTTACCCATCTGACCAAAGTTGAAGTAGCAGTTAGAGCCATCACGACACGCTCCTGGGTGGTTCCTACCATACTTAACACATGTGGAGTCCTATTAGCCCCTTATGCTCCACTACTCTGAAACTGAGTAGTTCAAACTCTAATTTTGTCGGAGTTCTAATTCCTAAAATCACCTCAGTTCTTTAGTGTAGGTGCACTAGTTGACAATGGAGAAGGTCTAGGTGACCTTTTCTCAAAAGAAGGTCGTTTCACATTTTCGATCTTCTTCTAGCCGGACTCGTGATTTGATATCTTAGCCCTCTTACTGCGGAACTCTTCCCTATCTTTCATATTATCTTCCTCAACTTGTTGCACGTGGATCATAAGCTTGGCTATGTCTATATCTCCTATCAACATAGCTGTCTTACTTTGCTTATTTGACAAGCGGGATAGTCCAAACACAAATAAGCTCATCCTAGTTCTCATATTAGCCACAATATTCGGAGCATAATGAGAAAACTAAGTAAACTTGAGGTATTACTCATGCACACTCATGGATTCCTATTTCAGATTAAAAAATTCCCTTACCTTCACTTCCCTTAGTTCGTAGGGAAAGAAGTGCCCTAAGAAGGCACTTTCAAAACAACCTAACTCACACGTGGTGCCCCTTCAGCCCTGCTATTCTTTTATTGGTCATACCTAATCCAAGAAACATCCTTAAGCTGGTATGAGGATAAGTCCACATGCTTATCGCCGGAAAGACACATAACCTCAAACATCTTCTGTCATTCCTCAATAAATTTCTTTAAATCCTCAGTGATGTTTGACGCTCCAAACTCTAAGGGATTCATTCTCAAAAAATCACATATCCTGGATGTATCAGCCATATCTTGACGAACTCCTCTTTGTTGACCAGATTGATTGGACACAACCTGAGTCAGCATCTAAATAGCATTCCTTAACTTTGCATTGATGACATCTCCTTGAGGGCACCTCTGGAGCATTGGGAACCTCCAAATCATGAGGATTCACATTCCTCCTAGCAGAACTTCCTCAAATAGCTCATCATAGAGGCATGATCTAAAAATATAAGCGCAAGGATGAATTAGAAGGAAGCGTTTATAGAGTTGAAGTAGTTGAAGTCTACCTCACGAAAAGAGTAAGAAGGAAGTGAAATGTTTCCTAAATGTTGTAGCCTTCTAATTATAAATGTGTCGTACTTCATACTGATAATAAGGACTCTATAGATAAGACTTCATAGGCTCTTAAGAATCTTGAATTGTATGCTCTGATACGAAGTTTGTCACGCCCTAAACCCACACCCTTGAAATGGCGGACACTCTAGAACAATCACTGGTCCCCAAGCAAATCCAACCTTTCTAACTAGTTAATGAAAGACTTACTCAAGTAAAATAGGGACTCCAATTACCAAACTCTAACTCATAATATCTCAAAACAACTTAACTCAATGAATGTCTGTCTGAAAGTACTTAAATAAACATAAGAAAAAAAAGCTCAAAGTCTCAAAACATAACAAGGGATAGAGTGAAAGACTCCTCAACTACTACTGTCTATGAAGCCTCTAAATACTATAATTGATGTCAGGACAAGACTCATAACATATTAACAAAGCTGAAATATAAATGTGGAACCCTCCAAAAAGCAAGGAGGCACACCAAGCCTAACTTGAATGCAAATGGTATCAAAGGAGCGCCTGTAGATGACCCTGAACACCTATATATGTATCATAAAATGATGCAGGTTGAATGACGTCAGTATATTGATTGTATGAGCATGTACGGGGAAAACTAAAAGTAATAGTTAATTGAACTTATAAGGCTGAAAGAAATAATCACCTCAACTCAACTCAATAAAAAGAAACAATGATAGATTAAATATTTAAAACATTATAAAATAGGAGATAAAAGTCAATGATGTATAAAGATACAATTACATATTCTTTACTCATATTTGGGAGATTCTCTAACCGACAACCATAACTATGAGTTATGCGATGTTACAACATCTCGCCCATAATGCCAGAATTATCATATACCTTATTGGGCTATGGAAAACCTAAACTAAGTGGATCCACTAAGATATGCTTAAAATCAATAAGGCATCGTCTAAAAAGTACGACCCTTTACCCCATCTTGGCTACATGGTTTATGAGGAATGTGAGTTGTCTGAACTCATCCCCATATTGGTGATCAATACTACTTCCAATAATACACATACATACATACATATATATATATATATATATATATATATATATATATATATATATATATATATATAACTCATGCTCAAATGTCTAAAGCATAACTCTTTCTCAACTTTAGGTTATTACTCAAAAGTTCCTCTTAAAAGAGGTAATACTGAAAATATTCATAAACTCATTTAGAAATCAATGTTCCTCTTTTTTAAATGTAAATTTCTACACTTGGGAATACATAGTTTCCTTACAACCATTTTGAAAAATGAAAGACAACTCTTCTCATTTTGATACCCACTTACTTAAGATTTAACTCAAAACTACAATCAATTGTGAAAGAGTTCTCAAAATGACTCACAAATAACTCTTGAACTTTACTTTAATTGGAAGTGCAAATTAACAGATGTGATTAGGATATGTATGATCTATCAAGGATTAATGAAGACTTTAATAGAGTATATCAAGAAGAGAATTCTAGCATGATTCATGGGAACACACATGGAAAGATGGACGGAAGAGTAAGGGACATGACGACCCTGTAGAACTGAGTGGCACGGGGCGCCGACCCTAAACTATTGGCCAGAGTTAGGGGAAAACTGATGGCACAGTGCACCTGGCCCCAAACTACGGAGTAGTAGTTTGGGCGCAATGGTTGGTGCGGTGACCCACCCCTTTTCCCAGAAATTCAACGAATTGTTTTGTTTAATTTTTAAGTCCTAACTCATATAATATCGAACGATTTCTTCCCAACTCTCTTTTATTCACAAACCAACACAATTTCAATGAAATCCAACACAAAATCTATCAAGAAACATCACTTACTTGTAAGACCCTCACCTCAAGAACTCAAAACCTCTGTTGTTAAGAAAGGAAGCTAAAATTGAAGAACTTCTCAATAAATATCAATACAAACGATTTTCAAGAATGAATTCATGGAAGAATTAAATGCATGGCATGAGATCACTGTGAGAAGCTTCCATACCTGGAAAGAACGATTGTTGTTGGTGAAATTCCTCAACCCTTGAATGAGCGCTTTGATATCCTCTTTTCCTTTACTTGAAACTTCACCAAAAAATTCTTAGTGTTTAGGAATGTTAAAAAAAAACTTAGCGTATGATTAGAACCTTAACTTGGGTGAGGAAAACGTGATCAGGTCGTGTGGGGTAAGGAAAAGACCAAAATGCCTATTTCTCAAATGGGTGTAAAGCCTTAACTAGAAAGGCTTCACTCAAATGGGCATAACTTCTTACTCCGAGGTCGGAATTTAGAAAGCTTGGTGGCGTTGGAAAGAGAAATCACAAACCTTTAATTTTATAGTTTATGGGCCCTCTAATTATTTCTTTGGTAAAAGAAACGGTCATTTGGTGTTAACCCAAAACTACAAACTGAAGGTTAACTTGTACAAAGCCTTTAGTTAGTTCTTATGAAGTTCGAGATGTTACAATCATTCTCTCATTACTCGTTGCTTTTTAATCATCAATCTAAACAATTTATTCACCTTCCTCCTTAACTTCAAATCCTCCAAGTAGTTCTTCAAAATGTTGGAGATGAAAAATACCATAAGTTTCAAGGCTAAGGTAAACCAAGAATTAAATGCACTAGAAGGAGACATTATGATAGAAGGGTCAGGATCGAGCCTATGCAAATCAAAGGAAAGAATTAGTTATTATTGAACGAAGCACCCAAATATAGCTCTGATGTGTCATATGAATTGATAACAATGCCTTATTTACCTCAAGAATCACAATAAAGTAACTTACCAAAAGCATACGTTATTTTGTCATTAGAGTGTCAATTAATATTTTTAGTTTGGGTCTTTTATTTATTCCTTGGATACTATTTCATCAATTAATTATTGATGTATCAACCCAAAATACATAACAAGGAAGCAAACAAAAAAATAAATGTAGAATTAAATTAATTTCTTCCTTTTTCTCTCATATGAAATTAAAAACTCAAGTTTGTTACTAAACAAAAAAATACCATATATGTTAATCTAAGATTTGTGAATCATTCAATGGAAAATACATACTTTAAGCTAACGATTAATAAGAAAAATATATCTTACCTCACCAACGTTCACATGGATGAACTTTGTACCAACTACATTTGAGCGCCATCAAGAAAACTCAATAATCACTAACTACAATAATAAAGTTTTTTAAAATTATCTCAATTATGTATATAAGATAAATATTTTTCAAATTATAAGAAACAATAAAGACATAGATACCAATGTTTTCTCCATGATTCAACGATATTTGAGCAGTGTTAACATCAGCAAAGACAATAGTAAACCATAGGAAAGAAAATTTATTTTCGTTGTTGTTCAACTAAAGAACTTTATTGAGAGGAAGAAATTTTGTGAATTGTAGGATTTTATCATGTGTTTAAGTTATAGTTTGACTAAATTTTTGAATTGTATTTTCTGAATATAATTTTTTTAAATGTTTGCATTAATAGTCCCCTATACTACAGATATTTAATTTTTGCCTATATGTTTTGTTCTTCAAAAATATAGTCATACGGGAATTAAGTGTAATAGAACATTGATATGTACTTGTTATCGCATGAGATTTTTATAAACAAGATTAAGTTTTATGTCTAATTAGTAAACTTATATGCGCTTTGCGCAACATTAAAAATTAAATATACAATGTACAATCTAATCTTTTCTAAAATTTCAATATTAGGTATTTATAAATTTTATAAACATAGAAGATCTTGTTGAAGTTCGAATTAATCTACTTCTAATATTTTAATATTAAAAAACATAAGTATTAAACAAAAAGGAAAAAAAATAACAATAAGAAAATAGCTTAGAAGAAAAAAAAATGCTATACAAAGATGGTTCCTTTTTATTCATTTCATAATCATTCTTTAATGTTCTATTTTGAAAGAACAATTTATCAAATTGATCCAATCATTGGCCATTTTGAAAAATAACTTTTGAGATACGCAATTGAACTTTAGCCTTACTAGGCCAAACATTAATTATCAAATATTTATTTTGCTCATCATTTTCCTGACACTTATCATTCTAAAGAGGTGAAGGCGTTTGATTTTATCTGTTATCATGCATAGAGAATGTGGATAACCTCTTCAAACAAAGATAACTTGCTAATTCAGTATGAATTTTATTCTCAAATTCTTGTGGCATTAACAAGAGACAAAACATAATAAGAGTCAGTCTTATTAATTGGTGGCTAAGCAGCACAAAGAATGGAGTTCACTCAGTGCTAATGCACTGCCTTTCTTTATTCATTTGTTAGGAAAATTGGAAAGCCAGATGTAGTCATAAGTATGAGGCCATTAAAAGCATTCCAACCAATATTATCAATCATTTTTTTGTCAGATCAAAATATTGCTCATTTGTCAGTTTCCAAAAGTATATTACAATCAACAATGGAGCAACACTATAATACAAATTGAAAAACTCAAACTCATGATTAACATCAATTTACTTAGGTGGAGTAAACCAAGTCTAGACATATTAAAATTGAAAACAGTTGGATGCAGCAAAGGAAACCTAGGCAGCATAGGCAGGGTATAAATTCTTAGGGATGAGAATGGTCTTTTTTCGACTTTGCCAACAAGTTCGAGCTATGCAGATGGCATTAAACACTGAGGAAGTTGCTAGTAATTTGGGGATGCCACTAATGTAGGTGCTATTAATTTGGGGCTAGTCTATGATGAGAATGATAAACTTGAGACAATATCCAAGCCCACGTAGGAGATGTGGTGACTTCAACTAGAGAAAGTTATGGAAAATGAAAAAGATCCTCAAAACTCTAGTTGAAGATGAAACAATGGGATATTTTAACTTTTATTTGATATGCAATGTGCAATTTTATTAATTCTACGGTCTTTTTGATAAATTTGATATGCATTGTGCAATTTCATTTGATATGCAATGTGCATTTCATGATTGATATAGTGATGGGGACTATTGAGAGTTTGTGTATGTGGTAGCAATACAGTCTATTTTTTCCCTCCACGTCCATTTGTGTTGTCATGCATCACGAACTATTTGATATTCTGCCTCATTTTACTAATCTACTAGTTTCGGAATAGATGTGTTGCACGTGCTTTCAAGATATATAAATCTAACTCTACTATGTAATTCCTAGAAACCAATTTAGGTACTTATGTTTTTCTCCATTTTATACTAAAATTAATTTCGGTATGTAATTCTTAAAAAATATTTTGGGAATCTATAATAAATTTTACAAGAAAATAAGTGAAAAAAAAAATTTGACCATCAAAATAATATATTCAAATTAGTCAATTAATTAATAAAAATCATTTTTGTTAGAGGAAAAAGGTATATGTGAGTCATTTGTGTAATAGTAGGGTATATATGAGTCACTTTCATAAGGTATATCAACTCTAAATATCAAAGTTAAGAGATATATCACTCTTTTCCCTTATTTTTTTTAATTGATTCAAAAAATATGTATAAAAAAATTCTTAATTTGGCCAATTTTTAAAAATGTGCAAATATATCGTTAAAACATTAGATGATTCTTATATTGAGAAAGCTGAAAAGTACTTGTAAGCTCATACTACTATGGAGACTGTACTAATAATCTTGCTGAATCCAATGTTGTACTTCAAGGAATGCAATGGTGCATCACTAATGTATACATGAATGTTACATAGAATTCAACTTCATGATTATTATTAACATGATCAATGATCACTACAATGTCCATTGTCATATCGTTCATCTTACTGACCAAATTAATTCCCTGAAGAGGAATGATAGTCATAAGTTTCGGCATTGCTATAGAAAAGTAGATAACTTGGTAGAGTATCTTGCTAGTATGGGTGAAAAGCAAAGGAAATATTCCTTCTTCATGCAGAATTTGATTGTTCCCAATGAAGTCAAAAACGGAGAAGAATGAAATTAAGGAACACCAACTTTCAGAACTCAAGCACAAAAGAAGTCCTTCACTTTTTATAATGATTAATTTCTTTTGTTTTTTTTCTGCCATAGGATCTGCGTATTTCACACTTTTTATTTATGCACCCTAGAGGTACCATACTCTTATGATCAATCCCATGTACCACTGTATTGGCACTTTTATGTACAAGGATGAATCACCACCTTTGGTGGATTTTTTTAAAAATAAAATAAAATAAAGGTAACCTTCATTAAGCTAACATAATCATTGAATGCAAATCAATGATGGAGCAGCTTGGAGTCTCAATCTGACGCATGTGTACAGTGTGTAAAATATGATAGAGGATGCACTAGCTAAAAAGGGACTACCAATGGGACCCACGATGCTCCTGCTTCTTGGGAAGTTCCTTCGTCGTATGTCAAACAAGCATTACAAACAGACATCGACGAAACATATTCATACCACAACCGAACATTCAAATATGGGGGATGCCCCATCTACTTCTATACTAAACACATTTTAATTTTCTAATAGGAAATCTCTGCTTAACCAAAAAGATTAAAAGAAGAAAATTATAATATGTTATTTTATATATGTATGTAGGCACATATATTTTATTTAAATTCATTCAAAAAATTAGAATTAAATTCATGTTCATTTGGATTAAACAAGTAATAAAATTTGGACTACACAATTAAATAAGTTAATTTGTTAGATTCAAATCTAAGATTCATTTCATCTTGAGGTCAAAATTTATGTCAGATATCAATATAACACTAGTCATTCGAGTCAAATTACAGACCAACATAATGATTTCATGTATTCAAATAAGATGGTAATCCTCGTTTAAAGTAATGACCAATCAAAAGTTGTCAAGTATTTAAAATGAAAGGTCTTGGTCAATCACATAAACTTTTTAACAAAACATATTTGATAACATTGATGACACACATGAATCAATCAAAGGTCAGAGTTTAGATTTTATATTTAAGCTAGAATTTGACCATATATTTTGAGTCATATTTTCTAAATCTGTCTTAGTAAAATTCAAATTTGTTTACTAAAGCGCTTCTACTTTTGGGATGATATTTAATTTTTCTCCTCAAATTGGTAAGTTATAAAATCAAATTCCCTACTTACATTTCAATAAAAAAAAATGGGCCAAAGTGTCATTAACACATTGTTCGAATGGTTGTTCTATAATGTGTCGTATTGTATTGTGTGGCATTGTATAATCTAAATTATGTTCTTTTAATGAATATAATAACACTTATATAGATTATATCATTTTTCATCATTATATAATGTCTCACATTAATAATTTGAAAGATAAACAAGAAAAGTAAATACAAGGTAGAGCTACTATAAAAAAGGTAAATAGGATAAAAGATAAAATAGAATTACTAAATAATAAGTTTAAAAATATATAAAACAAAAGTCACAACTCAATTACACCAATTCAATCATTCCACAAATGTTTATACCAAATTATACCTATATTACATAGTTATCATTAATTAATTACTTTTGTGTAATTTGTAATAATTTTAGACTAGAAAATCACACTACACAAGAAGGAAAAAGGCACATAAGATGTATAACATAAAGGTGTTTATATACTAACATATTATTATTAAAAATCAGTTTACAAATACAAAAAGTATAAATAATAGTGTTATACCCAAATTGCATTAGCCCTTAGAAGAAAGTATAACTATTTGTTTCTCTATGAACGCTGCCGGCACACTAGGTATACACCTTAATTTAACCAAGGCTTTCTCATAAACAATAGGATTTGCACCAAAGTTACGAATTAGAGTTTTGATGTTGTGAGACATGCAACAACTACTCTTGGTGAAATTATCCCTAGACTTGCTTTTCCTAACTTTTCACTCTTTCCATATTCAAAAACATTAATTTTTCAATAAAGTGTAACATATATGCTTTGGTAAATATTGCTAGTGCTTTCTTGATGATTTTGAGGGAAAGGAAATATATGCTTTGTTTTATGCAAATATATGATGCTTTGAGAAATCATAACTTGAATTAGCTATATATAGAAAGGTGGGGTGTATATATGGATGTGGAGAAATTTGGAAAACTAAATATATGTTACACCCATGCTTTAAGTTTTAGAAGAGAAACAAGCCAAATAGGCAGCCCCATCGGCTATTTAACTCCCTTAGGGGCAATCTCGTCCTTTCCTTTTTCTTTAACCCCAACGATTAAAAAACCCTTCCTTTCAATCTAATTTCATACACTAATTCATCATTTAACTTCCTCTCTTCTTCTTCTCCACAACTGACACAAGAAATCCAAGAGACGGCTCAAATACTCAAGCCTAATATCCCCTCACTTTCGGTCACTAGTTCCCTAAACGTTTGAGGTATGTAGAACTACTTCTCTCATCTATTTTTGCAACTTTTATTACCCTCCTAGTCTAATTACTCTCAATAGGTCTAGGGTTGAAGGAAATTTTCTATCTTTATCAATTAATAGCATTGTTTTTGACAAGTTTCTAGAAATCTGGGAACGACCCACTAGTTCATGAATATTTGATAAGTATTGTGAAATACATAATTCTATGAATTTCTACTAGATTTGTGACAGGTGTACAACATGAAATTTATGGAATCTATAAATTTTGTAAGTTCTTTGTTATAAATAGTTGGAATTTGGCAGAAACGAAACAATTGTTTTGTTGGAATTTTCATCTATTTGGGAACTAGTTAGAGGACGAATTGTTTTGCTTATGGTCTTTGTGATGTGTTTTCTGCTTTATATTTTGTGAATTTAGTGTTAGAATCTAAATTATTTCCATGGAATCACGCTAAAAACTTCAACTACATGATATGAATGGAGACCATTGCTAAAACATCTCAATTTTCTTTTTAGTGTCACCATGTTTTAATGTAGGTGGGACATGAGATATTGAAGTAGCGTATCAAGATTCTACTATTTTGATTCTCCATAAAATGCTAATTAACTATATTAGATCATATATTAGGAGTGTAGCATGGTTGAATTTTCGATATGATCCCTAAAGTGGCAAACCTATGACATGAGCCTAATAAGGCTAAAGCACGAATATGAACCGATAAGGCTAAAAAATTAGGTAAACGATCAGTAAAATAATTATCTTTCAGTATGAGTTTAAGGGAATTAGCTGGTTGACAAGAGAAGGCATAATCTAAATGACAAATGCCCGAAACTATGTTTGCCGACTTATTATCGAGATCCTTCCGCAAGTCAGATAACTCTTGCTTTTATTCATGTGTCCAAAAATGGGATAAATATGGATCCTTTCTAGCATATCATGTCATGCATGTCATGTCCTTTGCCCGGCAAGGTATATGATGGCTTAGTTGATTGGTCCGAGATCAGACTTCATGCGCTCACATGATGGTTTTTGTCGGTTCATCACTTGCTCCCATAAATAACTAAGGGGTAGTTTGGTAAAAAAATGAATAATTAATAGTGCAAGGATTAGTAATGCAAGTGTAACACCCAAGAAAATTGTTGAGCTATGTGTAACACCTCAGATTCGAAAGAGGGAAACCTAGAAAAAATTCAGACTTCCTAGGTGACATCCACGAGGGGACAACCATGACCCATGGTGTGGCCCACAGACTATAGGTGGGCCTATGGATTGGTCCCTTAGAGTTTCACCAGGGCATGGACCATGACTGGACCTATGAACCATAGATGGGTCCTTGGTCCGTGGTCCAGGAGCTGTGGGTTCAAGAAAAACTCTCTGGCCACCAATTGTTAACACCCAATGTTGGACCTCCACAATATAAATCAATCATCGAGCTTCTTGTATTCCAAATGATTTGAAATAATTGACTTTATAAAATTTTAAATACTTTTCAAATCATTTGATGTAATATTTTCATTATTATAATTTTAAAAATAATTTATATGTCCTAATAATTTTATATATATTTACTACATTTTATAAATATTAAAAAATCGTCTAAAAAAGATTTAGTTTTACTTAAATATTTGGTTAATTAGTTTAGCTAATTTATAGTTTATATTTTTGAGTTAATTAGTTTACAATTAAATTAATTATTTTATCTTCCTTATGATTAAGAAGCTTGTTAATTAATTATATTAATTCATCTTATTTTAATTTTGGCCAAATTCAACCAATTGTCTCAATTTGATCAATTTTGCAATTCAGGTGGTTAATTTGTTAAGTCAAATAGACCACATTCTTGAATTACTTTTCAAAATCCATTTCTATCCAATTTCCAAACCCAAATCTGAGGCCAATTCTCTTTATTACCAAGCCCAAAATTGTTCAATGCCAAATAACAATATAATACCCATCGACCCACCAAACAAAAACAATACTACAATCCAATTCTCACAACAATACATACATCATACAGTACATACGTTTATCAATCCCACCCGTACACCGTCTTCTTCATCCATCAGTGAGAGAACCCTGAAAATGAAAAACCCAACGTGTACTCATCTTTCTCATTGCAAATACAACAATACCCAGAACAACCCTGACCCCTGTACAAATTGTTATTTGCAGTTTAGATGATTTTACAAATAGAGGACCTAGTAAAGGGACCTGATCCCTGTCATTCATATCCGTACAATTGACAGCTAGAAAAAGTACACAAGTTTTGTGCACGGTCTCCAAGTGTGGTAGAAACCTCGGCCAATCACATTTCCTTGAAGGTTATGTCTATTCTAATAAGGACTTTTTCACATAGACACAATCTTAGTTTTTGCATCACAGATTTTCAGAGCAAAAGGCAAAACCCACTCCTCTCAAGAAGCACCTACCAAAGAGAAACAAGGACAAGATAGAGCAGCTTGTGTCTTAGTTGTCTTAGGTTTTTACTTCAGTGTTTATCATTATAAATATAATCATATAATATAAAGGAATTTGATCATTTGTCAGATCGTCTTAAAGTCTAAATCAGTTGGGTCTAACTGGTTTAGTGGGCAACATTGTTCACTGCTTAGTCAAATTCTAAGTCATCTAGTGTTAGGTGGGTTAGTCGGCAACCGTGGCTTTATTAGTGAATTCTAACTTATCTTGGGTCGGGTAGCTTAGTGGGCAATAGTGATATTACTTAGCTTCTCTATTGTAGTGGAAATACTACTTTTAGGGGCAAAGGATTTAGAGGTAAATTCCAAGGTTTCAAGTTGTTGTAATCAGAATCCTTGCTCTATTTGGATGAAATGGAGTTTTGTTTGAAAAGTCTGTGATGACAGGTTATGATTTTCACTGCCCTTAGAGCAAGAGGGTTTCCACGTTAAGTGTCTGTGTTGGTTTTGTTGGTTTGCTTATCTTACTGTTGTTGCTTGCATTATTGTTCTTAATGTGTCAAGGGTCCTGGTCCATTGATTTTAGTGGGCGACTATATTCTAACAATTAGTATCAGAGAAGGTTCTCTATATATTGGTTAACACCAAGAGGGGTTCCTATGTAGAATGGTTGTTCCACTTAATTTGGAAGAAGGACAATCGTCTACAAGACCGACTCGTTTCAATGGCCAATTCTATAGTTTGTGGAACACGAGGATGCACGACTTCCTAATGGTTGAAGATAATGAGTTGTGGGACATTGTGCTAGATGGTCCTTTTATATCTAAAATAGAGGTTAAGGAAGGCGATATCACAAGAATTGTTCCAAAGACACGTCAACAATATGATGAAGCTGATAGAAAAAAGATAGATAAAAGCTACAAGGCCAGGAAGTTTCTGGTGTGTGGCATTGTTGCTGAAGAGTATAATCGTATCTCCGCTTGTGAGTCTGCAAAGGAGATTTGGGACAGTTTTCATATTGCTAACTACCCAATATGAAAACTTCACTATGAAAGAAGGAGAGACTATTCATGAAATGAGCACTAGATTTACCTCTATCACGAATGAGTTATGGTCATTGAGTGAACCTATTCACACAAGTAAATAGGTCAGGAAGATTCTTCGAGTTCTTCCAAAATCCTGGTCGAGCAAGGTTGATGCTATCACTGAGGCAAAGGACCTGGAAGTGCTTACAATGGATGCTTTTATTGGAAGTCTTCAAACTCATGAAATGAATAGAAATCAAGAGGCATCAAAGATGGAAGCAAAGAAGGATATATATCTATCTCTCAAGGTGGAATCAGGAAAAACATCTAATGAAGAAGAAGACATGGCCTACATCACTGGGAGATTCTAAAAAATTGTGAGAAAACATGAGGGCTTTTGAAAAGGTGGAATTTCAGGCATGGCTGCAAGTGCAAATGATCTGTGTCATTAGTATGGTAAGTCTGGACACTTTATCAAAGATTGTCCTATGACAAAGGCTGAAAATACAAGACCTGGAGGAGATAAAGACAGGAGAAGGGACATGATCCCTGACAAAAAGAGAAGGAAAGTGGCTGCTAACTATGTTGTAAAGAAAGCCCTTGTTGTCTGTGGAGATTCCTCCAGTGAGTCAGATCATTTAGAACACCCTGAAGATGTATCAATGGTTGCGGTCAAGGATGATGAAAATGTGTTCAACACCAGGTTTGCTCTCATTCCAAATTTTGGTGATGAAGATGCTGAGGTACAGGTAACGCTTTCTAACATTTAAAAAGATTTGAACACTTATTTTGTTAAGAAATTGAGAAATCTAGCTACTGTCTTGATTGACTATATCACTGAGTTAACAACAAAAAAGCACTTGATGAATAATAGCCTAGATATATTTCTTGAAGAAAAGGTTTGGTTGGTTGAACATATGTCGGTTGTGAAGGAACAACTGATAGTCCTAGAAACTGCAAATCTAGAACTCAAAGAAAAGATGAAAATGGTGAACGAAAAATATGGCAAAGGAAAGGGAGAAGCTAGCAATCTACAACTATAGCTAGAAACTAGTCTGAATAGTGTTGAGACTAAACTTGCACTGGCTTTGGAGAAAAACAACCAGCTGGAAAGGGACCTGGTCTGACTTAAAGAAGAGATTGAAAAATCTATAAGATGGGCAAGCTCTTCTAAGCTATTCTCTAGCATCACAAGCCAAGGCCCACGCAGTGGGAAAGGGCTAGGTAGTTCAAGCATCTACCCTCCCTATAATCCTCACAGTAAATATGTGTCTGTTTCTGACAATTTGTTGTGTCTTCATTGTGGTCGTAATGGCCATTTGAAGAAGGATTGTCCAACTTTTAAAATGTCCCAGGAAAATCTTCTGACCTACACAACACAGAAAATTACAAAAAACAAGGGACCTGCACCCATTCCAAAAGGGTCTAAAATGAGAAAGACTTTCCTGCCTCATTGGATAAAAAGTTCTCTTATCACACCTCTATCAGCCCATTAGGAACTCAGACAAAAATAGGCTCCCAAGTCTAACAAGTGATCTTTATTGTAGAAGAGTGGAGGAAGTAGCAATCATTGTTGGTTCATGGACAGTGGATGTTCAAAGCATATGACTAGGAGGACTGATAACTTCATATCATTCAAGGCACTTCAAGGCAGAGGTGTCTCTTTTGGAAATAGAAAGAAAGGATATATTTTTTGGGTTGGAAGAGTTGGAAAATCGCTAGAGCACTCTATTGAAAATGTTTACTACGTAAGTGGACTGAAATAGAGTCATCTCAATGTATCTCAAATATGTGACAAGGGAAATGAAGTGAAGTTTCTATTAGAAAAGTGCATAGTTACTAATCTAGTGACATGGAAAGTAATTCTAACAGCAAGAAGGCAAACGAACATGTACATTCGTGACCTAGATACTACTTAGGGAAATGATCTTACTTGTCTTAGTGCTCATAGTGAGAATGACAATCTATGGCATAGAAGACTCAGATATGCAAACTTCTCTCTACTGAATAAACATTCTTCCAGGGACCAGGTCTGGGGGTTACCAAAGTTGAAGTTCAGTGACACCAAGGTGTGTGATGCATGTGTCAAAGGCAAACAAACCAGATTCACTCTCAAGTCCAAGAATCAAGTAAGTTCTTCTCCTTCCCTTGAACTTATTTACATGGATCTATGCGTACCAATGAGGATTTAGAGCAGGGGTGGAAAGAAGTACATTTTTGGTGATTGTTGATGATTATTCAAGGTTCACTTGGAAAATGTTCTTAAGGTCCAAGGAGGAAACATTTGATGTACTGATGACCTTCATCAAGATGATTCAAGCAAAGATAGACTACAAGATTGCATGGATCAGGTCCGATCATGGAACTGAATTTGAAAATGCAAAGCTTGATAACTTTTCTGCTGAAAATCAAATTCATCATGACTTCTTTGCTCCCAGAACACCTCAACAAAATGGTGTTATGGAAAGAAAGAATAGAACTCTAGTTGACATAGCTACAACTTTGCTTATTGACTAAAACGTTTCAAAATCCTTCTGGGCTGAAGTAATTAATACTGCCTGCTATGTAACCAACAAAAAGCCAAAGCTCAACTATCGAATTTTGGTTGTAAGTGGTTTTTACTTAACAATAGCAAGGATGTTCTAGGAAAATTCGATCCTAGAAGTGACGAAGGAGTATTTGTAGGATACTCGTCCTCCAGCATGGCCTATAGAGTGTACAATAAAAGAACTTTGTGCATTGAAGAAAGCATTCATGTGATCTTTGATGAAGCTAGTGCTTTGTCTGAGTTAAATCACAGAGACAAGAATAAACTGGAAGAACTCCTTAAGATTCAGAGAGATGAAGTGAATGAATCTCTAACTAAAAGTGCTCAAGATCCAGGAGATGCTGATCAGGAGTCATCAAAAGAAGTGAGAATATGATGAGCCTGGAGAGAGATCTGGTACCTCCGAGAATGCAGATCCAAATGAATCTTCCTAACCTAAAGAGAATGTTAATGAGGAAGCAGAAGAAGAACAAATAGATTAGCTTCAACCTCTTAATGCTCAGTCCAGGTGGAAATACCAATCATCTCATCCTTTGGACAATCTTGTTTCTCCTTTGAATTATGGGATGCAGACCATATCCAAAGTAAGAAAGTTCGTTACTTTTTCAGCCTTCATATCCAGTATTTAGCCAAACAACATCATGGAGGCCTTGACAGAAGCTGATTGGGTAAATTCTATACAAGAGGAACACCATAAATTTGAATGAAGCAAAGTATGACACCTGACATGCTAAAAGAACTATTATTGGGACGGGTGGGTGTTTAGAAAAAAACTTGATGAAAATGGCATTATCACAAGGAACAAATTGATGTTGGTGGTTCAAGGCTATAATCAAGAAGAAGGCATTGACTATGATGAAACATTTGCTATGGTTACCAGAATGGAGGCCATCAGAATTCTCATTGCTTTTGCAACCTATTCGGAGTTCAAGTTGTACCAGATGGATATCAAAAGTGCCTTCCTAAATGGTGACTTGAAGGAAGAAGTGTACGTAAAACGACCTCCTAGGTTTGAAGATATTAATCTCCCAAATTATGTGTTCAAACTGGACAAGGCTCTTTATGAACTGAAACTGGCTCCTAGGGCTTGGTATAAAAGGTTGCATAGATTTCTTCTAAAAATTGATTTCAAGAGGGGGAAGATTGAAAATACTTTGTTATTGATGACTAGAGGGAGAGAGTTACTTATCATTCAAGTGTATGTAGATGACATCATCTGTGGAGCCACATCTGAGGTCTTATGTGAAGAATATTCTAATCTAGTGGAAAATGAATTCGAGATGAGCATGATGGGAGAGCTGACCTTTTTCTTGGGATTTCAGATAAAAAAAACTCCAAATGAGACCTCAATTTGTCAAGAAAAATATATCAACGAATTGCTGAAAAAGTTTCACAAGACTGATTCTAAGCCAATTGACACCCCCATGGGCACCAACTCAAAATTGGGAGCTGATGATTCTGGTGGCTTGGTAAATTAGACTATGTATAGGGGAATTAGTGGATCACTACTGTATCTAACAACAAGTAGACCTGACATAGTGTTCAGTGTAGGGATGTGTGCAAGATTTCAAGCTTGTCCTAAAGAGTCATCTTACCTAAAGGTTGCCAAGAGGATTTTGAGGTATCTGAAAGGGACAGGGGACCAAGTCCTCTTCTACCAAGCTAGAGATTCATTTGAACTAGTGGGGTTTGCAGATGCAGACTTTATAGGTTATCAGGTTGACAAGAAAAACACTTCCGAAATAGCCCACATTCTAGGCTCTTCACTCATCTCATGGGGAACTAAGACACAAAATTATAGAGCCCTTTCCACAGCCGAGGCTAAATATGTGGTTGCTGCCTCTTGTTGTGCTTAATTACTTTGGATAATATAGCAACTGAAGGATTTTGGAATTCTCACTCACAATATCCCTCATATGTGCAACGACACTAGTGCTGTCAGTATGGAGAAGCATCATGTTCCACACAAGAGAACCAATCATGTTGATATTAGACATCACTTCCTAAGGGATAATGTTGAACAAAGGACTATTTGTATGTAGTATTGCAGAACTGAGGATCAAATCGCTGATATATTCACCAAAGCCTTAAGCAAAGATCAGTTCGTGACTAACAGACATAAGCTAGGAATGTTGAAAATGGACTGAGCTGGGTCTTCTTAGGCATCCAACCTTCAATGGCTATGATATGCGGAACATGTATCCTTATTAACTGTAATGCCTTATATGTTAGACCAATCGTGTACCTCATTTGCAGGTATACACTAGTGGAAATTGGAGAAGTGAGGAAGGCTCTAAACCATTCAGAAGTAATCTTTTCGCATTTAGACAGGGATCTGGTCCTGTCTAAAGGTTAACATTCTTTTCATTGATTTAAAACTGCCATTGAGAACTGTTGAGACATCCATATATCTGTCATCGATCACTCATATCGAGGTGTCCCATCGCTTTAAGTTCAAGCATCGCGTGTTTCAGGGACCTGACATATCCTTTCAAATCCTTTTTATATCTCTTCCCACCAGCCCTTTACAAAATCATTACAAATTTCCTTTTTGCCTTTCTCTACCAAAAACCCTAACTCATTCTCTTCAAGGTTTCTTCTTTTCTCTTCCTCTCATCATGTCTAGATCACCCTGTTCTCCTAGGAATGTACTAGGTACTCCTAATGAAATATATCCTATCGATTTGTACTTGTCTCCTGAAGTTCCCTTTCCGATGAAATTGTTAATCTTTCCTCCGGTGAAAGATACTAAAACGAGTTGTCCTACTCCCTTATCTCTTATTGACCTTAATAATCCTGTACCTTCTAGCCAACCTATTCCCCATCTATCAACACTGTTTGATTGCTTGTTTGAGGGTGACCTCCATAAGCATTGACAATCTGAATCAAACATCCTTGCTGCTAGTGAGAACATGGGTATAGAGAGTCTAGCATAGATGCGAGAAGGGCTGAAAAATGAGGAAAGTAGTGGTTTTGGTGAAGTCTCTATTGAAAACACAGAACTAATCTTTAATAGAACGCCAGAAGTTGGACTTCCTCTTGCTAGTACACCGATAAGGACAACACTCCTCTCAACTGGGCAGTGCAGAAAAGAATGGTGCTTGTCACTGCAATAGTAAACGAAAAGGTTGTTGAGGAAACTCCAGAAAGAAAACCTATCACCAAAGCAACTAATAAGAAATTTATGGGGGATGCCATAGAGTCCAACAAAGCAACTATTGATGAAAACAGAAGAAAGAGAAAGGCATGTAATTTGGAGATTGATATACATAGAAAAGGACTGGTAGTGGTCCAAAATGAACACTCAGAGAATGATATTAAATCAGAAGATACCCTACTGGCCAAGATACAAAAGTGAAGGAAGGAATGAGTAAAGGGAAAAGAAAAGGGAAAATCTAGGTATCTCTCTATACAAGGGGTTGCTACTGAAAAGGGGGAGAAGGTCAAGGAAACAACTAAGAAGAAGGCTAAGGGAAAATCAAAAGAAAAGGTCGTGATTGTGCCTGTTGCTATACACGTACCAGAATAGGGACCTGGTACTAAGAGAAAGCGAAATAGAAAGGAAGACACCAAGTAGGATATTGTTAACAATCTGCATGTACAGAAGGTCCTGGGTGGGAGAGTTTTTGACCCTATGATCCTCAAGAAATTCGAAATGAACTCGTTAGCGGATATAGTGGAGATTGAATCATCGACTCACCTATTCATGACTAAATCTCCTACAATTTATGAAGGCCAAGTAAGGGAGTTATATTACAATGTCGAGTTCCAATGAGGATGGAAGACTTCAGACTGTGGTAGGAGATAAACAAATGCATCTAAATGACGAGTTGTTGGGAGAGATTCTAGAGGTACCTAGAGAAGGGATCAAGTCCGAGGAAGGAAAACTCATCACTCAACACTTTGTCAATGAGTGCTCTAAACTTCCATATATGTATTGTGCAGGTATTCAGAAGAATCTCATGAAAGGGGAATACCAATTGTTGCTTGAGTTTGTGAATAAGGTGGTTCTTCCTCGATCTGAGAAGCGTACAGTTTCCAATTCACTTATTTCTAATGGAATCTCTCTGCAAGTTCGACCCACTGAATCTGTCAGCATTCATATTTGAACACATGCACAAGACGGTGATAGTACGTAAAGGTAAGCGTGGAATAGGATATGGATACTTCCTCATAAAAATGTTCAATCATCTGAAAGTTTCAGTGGGAATAGGTACTGTTGGCACAGTTAAACAATCTACTTCTCTCAAAACCTTAGCCAAGTGTGAGTGCATCGAGGGTCAAACAGGACAACTGAGTAAAATTTCTTAGTTAGAGGCTGAACAAGATCAACTCAAGCGTGAACTAGATGAACTGATAGCACTTATGGGGAAGAAAGATACTGAAATGGGACTATTGAAGGCACAAATGACCAAAGCTCAATCTGAGGGACATGGTACTAAAGTGGTCAAAGAGTTACGTCTAAACAACGCAGCCCTTCTGACTCAAACTGCCAATCTTCAAGAGAGGTTTATCAAAGCTCATGACTCTGCCAATGACCGCCTTACCTTTTTTATCAAATCTCTCATTCATCAGCCTTCCTCTTCCTAATTCTCTCCATCTTTCGTCCTTGCCTTTCTTTTTATGTGTGGGCAGTGTCTCAGGTTCTCTTTTGCAGTTTATTGTCAATATATTGGATGCTTACTTTGTGAAATGAAAAGGACTTCTATTTTGTTATGATGTCTTCCAATTTTCTTAAAGCTATGGTGTTTATATGCATGCTTACTTTTAATCTTGGTTTACTGTCTCTTTTCTATGATGCCAAAAGGGGGAATGGGTGCCTTATAGATAGAGGGAAGTGGAAAAGAAGAAGGATATAACATTATGAGTTTGTCATCATCATAAAGGGGGAAAATGTTTTTTGCAGTTTTAATGATTTGACAAACATAAGACCTAGTAAGGAGACCTGATCCCCGTCATTCATATCTGTACAATTGAAAGATGGCAAAATTATACAAGTTTGGTGCACGGTCTCCAAGTGTGGAAGAAACCTCAGCCAATCGCATTACCTTGAAGGTTGTTTCTATTCTCATAAATACTTCTTCATACAAACACAATCTTAGTTTTTGCATCACATAGTTTTAGAGAAAAAGGAAAAAACCACTCATCTCAAGAAGTACTTACCAAAGAGCAACATGAACCAGATAGAGCAGCTTGTGTCTTACTTGTCTTAAAATTTTAATTCAGTGCTTATCGTTGTAAATATAATCCTAAAATATAAAGCAATAATATCTTTTTTCAGGTCGTCTAAAAGTCTAAATCAGTTGGGTCTAACTGGCTTAGTGAGCAACATTGTTCGTTGCTTAGTCAATTCTAAGTCATATACTGTTAGTGGGCAACCATGGGTTGCTTAGTTAATTCTAAGTTATCTTGGGTCGGGTAGCTTAGTGGGCAATAGTGATATTGCTTAGTTGCTCTATTTGTAGTTGAAATACTACTTTTAGGGGGAAAGGATTTAGAGGTAAATTCCTAGGTTACAAGCTATTGTAATCTGAATCGTTGCTCTATTCGGAAGAAATCAAGTTTAGTTTGAAAAGCTTGTGAGGAAAGGTCGTGGTTTTCACCACCCTAAAGCAAGGGGGTTTCCACGTTAAGTGCTTGTGTTATTTTTGTTGTTTTGCTTGTCTTACTGTTGTTGCTTGAATTATTGTTCTTAAAGTGTCAAGGGACCTGGTCCATTAACTTTTAGTTGATGCCTATATTCTAGCTTGAATCTTCTTCCTCAGTAAAAATCTCGAGATCTTAGACTCAACGATGCAGAGACCGGTTGCATCAATACGGGAAACCTGGAAAAGTTGCAGCAAGCAACGCCAACATTACTTCCCCTCGTCTTCTTCCTCTTTTTTGCTTCAGTCGTACAGATCCATCACCATCACGTCCCCTTTTCCCCCCTTTATTCATGGAGTTTCAGAGAAAAATACAGCTCCCCATTTCTTTTTACCGTTGCCTCAAAAAGGAACAAATTGATTCAAAAATCCAATGGATTTCCCTACCAAATCGATTCAAATTTGCTCCTATAAATATCCCCTTGGTTCAATCTATGGAAGGAGGGGAAGCAGTGATAAAAAGAATAAGAAAAAGCTAAAATATAGAGAGGGGAACAATGTAGTTTACACATGACTCATATACAGAGAGAACAACCTACATAGTCAGAAAAGAAAACAGAGAGTTTAAGTCTTTTCTATTCGAATTCGGAGTTTGTTTTATTTTTCAGAGCGCATCGAAATCGGCTCACAATGGTGGTAGTTCTTCATGGTTAAGGTCGTTGTCTCAGTTCGCTATCCTGAAAAAGGTATATAATCTCGCTCTTCTTATGGTCTTTTTCTTAATTTGAGTTTTTGTTTTGTTTGTTTAGTTGGTTGTATTGCTATAATAGTTTAGCACGAGTAGGGATACCTCGTATGATCGAGACCTTGATTTTTCATGTGTGAGTATTATTCGAGTTTGTATGTATGGATGTTGGAAGGCTGGTTTCAGACTGCTATTGCTTTTATTATTTTAGCTATCATAGCACTGTTATGATCAGTTTCGAAATTGCCTTATTAGTCTTAATTTGTGTTTGTTTGTTATGAATCTGTGTGAATAATCAATGTTCAAGTCATGTTATTCATTCCTCTCCTTAAACTAATTGAATGAATTTGAGTAGGATTATTTAAGCTTATCTTTGTTTCTTTATTACTCCTCATCCCAAATATTTTTCACTTGAATGCTGCTAAATCTATTTGCTCCTACTTGGCCTATATTCTTGCTGTTGTCTTCCTAGTTGAATATTGAATTGAGCTTAATATTAATTTTAGTCACTGGTTGTAGCTTATTTCTTAAATTCACTTTCATTTTTTATGGTTCTGCATCATAGGTCTTTTTTTTAATTATTTGTTAAGTTTCTAAATTGTTCGATGGGTGGTGAATCTTTTTTTTAAAAAAAAAAGAGGAAAACACATTTGTAATTAAATTTTGGCCTCAATTTATATGTATGTGTCTTTTGACAGAATAAATATCATCATTTCATTTCCTTCTTTAACTTTTTTTAATATAGTGAGCTATCATTATTAGAATATTACTTGATTTGTGCTCATAAATGTTTAAGTATTAATTTTATATGATGTGTCTTATCAATGGATGACTTTCCTCACTAGTAAAGTTTCTATTCAACTCATCCCACTTATGCATTTCTCATATTTCCAGTTAGCTCTTCCCCTCTTGTGTGGTATTAGATTCTTACCTCATTTCATGATTATAATTATATTTAAATGTTGCCATTGTCTACTTTGGATTATCAATTTTAACTCGTGATGGCTTTTTTATTAGTTCATGATTGATAATGTGTGTATGATTTATGCCTATTAATCACATGACTTAATACTATCTGTATGTGTTATTAACTTTGAGCGTTGTCCTTATCATATACTAATTTGGCTCCTTTCTTTATCGTATGAACCCCTTCCATGTCCATTTTGGCCTCCAACCCTACATTTCGTTGAGTTGAGATCCTTATCGAGTCGGCCTTCATCACTGCTCGAGTTTTGGAAGCTGAAACGGGCCTTGGAAAGTTAAAGAATAGGTTGTATACATGACATAAACAGCCGTATACAACTGATATATAGGTCGAGGTGCTGAAATATAGATCTAGACTGCGGATATACAAGTCGAAGACAAGAAATACAGGTATAGGGAGTTAAAAATGGAATTATATACACTGATATACAGATAGTATACAGTCTGTATACAAAAATCAAAAATGGGCCCAAAAGCCCCAAGAAAATTCAGGCAACTTTCGGAAGATAATTGGGCCAAAGCCCATCTGATTTTTGAGTAGCCTTTATAATAGTTATAGGACAGGGAAATGGGGCCACAACCCAAGATCAAAAATGCCCAAATCTCCCTCCCTCACTCTCTATTGAAATTATTAATTTGTCTAACTCTTACTTGCTTATTTGCTAATTAATCTTAAGGTTAGCTTAATTAAATCCCCCAACGATGAACTATATTCTTTATGTTAGTTTATTTTAATAAAATTTCAGTTTTTCAACTCTTATAAGTTATTGAATATATTTAGTCAAAACCTATTTTTTCTCTAATTAATGTAAAATAGTTTTCATTCTTTAATTAATCAAATTAATTGAGGTCCCCCTTGGTTAAAAAATAAAAATTGTTCTTTATCTAACTATTGTTTCAATTTAATATTGTAAATTATTTTTATAATCATTTTCCTAAAAAATAGTCAAAAATATGTTTTTAGTCGTAGGATAATCGCATGTTAGCGGGCACTTCAAATGTCTTAAGAACCTTCTTGAAGCTTAAATAAGAACCACTTACCCATTTTCTCTAAATTTATAAAGATTTAATATGTTCAAATCTTTTTAAATTAAGTTTTCTTAATTTCTTTAAAAAATTAAGTTGCGACTCTTTTCTAATTATTTTTCTCAAATTGTTTTATACTTAGAACATTTCAAAAGCTATTTTTCTAAAGATAACATAATTACGGCACAACACCAACCACGAGTGTGCAGGACAGACTGTTGGTCCATCCACGGTCCGTCGGTGGGGTCTCTTGGGTCATTGTTGTAAGTTATTTTCAAGGGCAGTTGGGTCTTTTTCTAAATAATAAGTTCCTATATTATGTCGGTCTATGTTTAGGGCCCCTATATAAGTCTTTTAACCCCCAAATTTATCCCATTTAATTCATTCTTCCAATTTCACAAAAATAAAATCAAATTCCTCTCCAAATATTCTCTCTCTAGAAACTTGAAAGAAGAAGAAGAAGGATTCATCTAGGGTTTCAAGCTAAGATTCCAATTCCTCTATCGAAGGCTAGCAATTGGAGTCAAGGTATGATAGTTTTCATCCATGAATTCCTTTCATTCATAGAGTTTCCAAATTCCTCTATTTCAAAGATTAAATTCCCCAATTGAGTAAGGGTTTCCTTCAACTATCATGGGTTCCATTCATTATTGATTTAAATAATTGAATTATGATCTCTTATGCATGAATTGATGAAATATGATGATTTTATGATTATTTTCCCATGAACCCATGTAATCCCCATGTTTTCAAGTTACGAATCATATGATGTGGAATTTTGATCTTCAATGAAGAGTTTTATGAAATTAAGAATGTATTGCAAGTTTTACATGATTTTATGATGAAATCCATATCTAACCCATGTTTTCTAAGCATTGATGATTGAAAGTAGGTTTTGAGCCTCAAGAGGTAAATTATGGACCTATGCATTGTATTATAAAATCCATGCAAATGTTTTAAGGGTGCTTTGAGAGTAAAGTACCAACGATGATGTTGTGTTGTGAAAGGACATTCTCAATAAACACATACTAGCATGATGTGAAAGGTTTTCTCACATAGAAAGGATTCATAGGTTGAAAGACTTTCTTACCTAATTGAATAAAAAAGTTAGAGCTATCCTAATGAACTAGCTTGGTTTGGTTGTCCAATGGTACCTTTCCATGAATAATGAAGTCAAGTAAGAAATGACTATTCCATGGGATTTATGCTTAGCACCGTGTTGATAGGATTATGGGATGAAAGCTCTCTCGTTAGTAGAGGCTAGGTTTCTAGTAGCAATCTCATGATATGGAAGCTCTCCCGTTTGTAGTGGTCAGGTTTCTAGTAGCAATCTCCTTATCCCATAACTATGTGCCACCATACGATATAGATAGACATTAGCTAGTGGATCCACGATAGCTAGAAGTTCATGGTATTACCTTGGCAAGTAGGACACATCTTTTCGATGTAGGGTAGACAGCGGATTCTATGTTAATATCTCACATGGTCTTACATGTCGGCTAAGGCTAATTCCCGAAAAGTAATAACGAACTAATTTTACTTCAAGAAGTAACACATATGAGTTTAAGGGGCTTAAAGATGAAGTTAGTTTGCATTGACCATAATTTATGACTTATGTTTTATAACTCTCCTATATCATGTTTAGCTTGGTCAATTGCATGTCATGAAATGAAATGTTCCTTTTTGGCATGATTTAAATGCTTTATGCATGACTATCATACTTGGTACATTTTTTTTACTAACGCATACTCTTGCCTATATTTCTCCAAATGTATGGTCCGACAGTCAGGTTTCATGGTTTCGTTGCTAGAGGTTGCTTTGAGATATTTCTGAGCTTTGGTGAGTCCTCATGTTTCAATGATGGAGTTTATTGACTCACTTTATTTCATGTATTTTCTCTTTTGGACATGATGTATGGGCAAGGCATAACTCCATTCTATTATATTAACTGGCTAGGATTATACAAGTGTATTAGACTTCCGCTTTACGTTATAAATATTTTGGACTTGGACTATTGTTTTATTCTTATTGTTATATTTCTTATGTTATGGGAGCTAAGTGGCTTGTATGGAGTCCTTCGGTGTTCTATACGCCATGTTGCATCTACGGGGTACCCTTGGGATGTGACATTAAGACTCGAACCCTTCTTCGTTGTGAGTAGCATTTTACCAATGAATTTAAAATTTCTTATGTGTTAAGGTCAGATCACTAGATATAGCACCTGGAGTTCAGAAAAGAATTAAAGAGAATTCATTCAAGTCATTCATTAGTTCTTTTAAGTTTTAGGTCAACTTCAAACGACCATAACATTCCGTACATGATGAGTTAGGAGACCCATAAGATATCAAATGAAAGGTCTATGAATCTTCTTTCCAACGTCGCCAAGTTTGCAAATTTTCAAACTCATATGAGGGAGATATGCCTGTTTGAAGTTGGGCTATCCAAATAAGGAAAGTTACCTGAGAATATGAAGGGTATTTTGGTCTTTTCCTTTCTCAATCAACTTAAAATGAATTTTAGTAACATTTTGGGGACAAATCTGATTTGGTTCAGTTTTTGTAAATCCAAATGGGCTTAGGGTTTTAGAAGAGAGTTCATTCAAGTCATTCCTAAATTCTTTTCAGTTTTGGGTCAACATCAAACGACCATAACTTTTGGCACAAGATGAGTTTTGAGACCCATAAGATATCAATTAAAAGATCTCTGAGTCCTCTTTCCAACGCCACCAAGTTTTCTAATTTTCAAGGTCGTATGAGGGAGATATGCCCATTTGAAGTTGGGCTGTCCAATTAACAAAATTTACCCAAAAATATGAGTATTTTGGTCATTTCCTTACCCAATCGGATTTAAATATTTTTAGTAAGGTTTTAGGAGTCTAAACTAGATGGAATCAGTTTTAGTTATTCCTAAAATATGCTTAGGGTTTTCAGAGCAGTTCAAGAAGATACAGAAGAGAAAAGAGGAGAAAAGATGGAAGGTTCAAGGCATTGGTCAAGATTCTTGCGATTCTTCAGAGGATTTCGCCAAGGACTTTATCCTAAGAGGTATGTAAGTTCCATAGTTTTGCATTTGTTCACCCACACGCTAATCATGAGTTTTTTTTTTTTTCCGAATTTTATCATGAGATTGGGCATTTTAGTAATCTTATTGAGTTCTTGAAGTTTTGTGCTTCATTTTTTATAATGCAGTTCATATTGAGCTCTTGAGGTGAAAGTTGTGAATGAGTGTTGTTCTTGGTGTATTTTTGGTGTAAAATCCGCTGTAATTAGGTGGGTTTAAGGATCTAAAACATTTTGGAGGAAAACATTCGATTTTAGACAAGGTAGGGTTGGAAATGTTTTTGTAGAAAAGTTAGTCTGGAATGTGGCTGGGGTGCTGCGCCCCTGTAGCTTCTGAGGGGTTGGCGCCCTGTGCCTGCAATGCACCCCAAACCAGCCTCAGTCAAATGAGGGCTGGCGCGGTGCGCCACTGCTGCGCCAGGGACATCAAGTCCTTTCCACCTCCGCTCTTCATTCCATATTCGATATTTCAAAACGTGTCTTCTCTCTCTTAGTTATTTTTTTTATCCAACCTACATACAATCACAAAGAAATGATATATATCAAGTCATGATCCTTGAATTCATAATTCAAATTCAAGGAAGATTCAAGAGTAGAGTTCAAGAAAGTCTTTAAGTTAAATTGTGAATCCTTCGAGATCAACTATCGATTTGAGTAAAGTTTGAGAAAGTCCCTCTAAGTCTTTTCAAGGAGTCTTCTACAATGAATCTTAAATTGTTTCAAGACTCGAGTAAGTGAATATTAGAATGAGGACAACGTATTCACGAGTCTACATTATCATTGATATCCTTGAGTCAAGCCGTTCAGGTCCATAAATTCCACTTGAACTCCATCAATTGAGTATCTTCGAGAGGAGTAGTATCTTCAAGTTTTAAGTCTTGATTATTGAGTTCCTAATCTATTTGGGATTATTTCTAATCATGGGAATACTACATTTTACTCATGAAAATCCTTGAGTTGAGTAGTTCATGCCCATAATTCCGCATGGACACCTCCGAGTCGAGCATTCTTGAGATGAGTAGTAGCATTGACTCCTTGAGTTCTGGAGTTGTTGAATTCCAAGTATTGAATTCTATGCATAGTTATTGAAAACCATGAAATAAGCTGTTCACGTCCATAATTTGGCATGAACCCTATTTTAAAAAGTCTTCTTACAAATTTTTTTCAAGACATGAGCACTGAGTTATTGACAAGAAGAACTGAGTTCATTTACTTTAAAATGATATATGGGAACTAGGTATTCCAAGAGTAAATGTTTTTACGTTTAAGATGAGAGGAAACAGAGATTTCCAAATGAGTTTTGAGCAGTTTGAGTATCATCTCTTTTGAGAGAAAGATTTTTGAGTAATAATCTTAAAACATTCTATTTTTAAACATATGAGCTAGTTATATTTTGGGAGTACTATTGATTACCAATATTGAGGAGAGTTAAGACAACTGACAGCCCCCATAAACCATGTAGCCAATGTGCATAGAAAGGCTCATACTTTTTATATGATTTCTTAATGCTTTTTATCATAGACTAGTGGATCCACTTAGTAGTAGGTTCAATACCCTGGCAAAGTATCAAACAGTTCTGGCAGCATGGGTGTAACACCCCAAAAACTAGTAGACTAAACTAAGGTCTTAAGTTAGGGTTCTAAGGTGTGATGTATGTGAAATAAAGTCATATATGAGACTTTTCATACTTTGAATGAAGGGCTTGGTAGTTGAACATCAAGATACGCCGTAGTTTAGAAGGCTATCTATTGAATGTTATAGGGTTGCAAGGGCCTAAGATATCAATATAGAGTGAAAGAGAACTTGTTCTCCTAGGTGCCTAGGCGATTAGGCAGATTTATCACCCAAGGCACTTGGCGATGTGCCAAAGGGCACCTAAGGTCTCCTAACGGACTGTACTTTTGGCTTAAGTGTTGGATTAAAGGGCGAGCTAAGTTGAAGCTCACCAACCTACTTGGCGAATCACCCATTGACCCCCAAGATCCCCTAAGTGAATTACCCTATTATTGAGCTTGCTGGAAATTTGGACGAGCGAAGGGCCCACTTGGCAATTCGCCTAGTGCCCTTAGCGAGCCATGGGGATGCAAAGGGTGAGGTAAGTCGTGAAGTTTAGTAATTTTTAAGTTAAAACATGAAGGGTCCTTAGTTCTTTACCAAAGTTGACCCTACTTCATTCTAGTGCTTTCCTAGCAACTATATAATCTTATTAGACCTAAATTTACCTCAATTAAATTATTCTCCCTAAAATTTTAAGAAAACCTAAATCCCTCCTCTCTCAAATATTTCTCTCTCTAAGAGAAACCTCCATTGAAGAAGAAGCTAGGGTTGAAGCTAAGGTCAAGAACGAAGTCCATTGTTGAGAGCTTGTGCTAGGACTTTGATTAAAGGTATGTTTATATTTTCATCTATGGGTTCTTCCACCCATAAAGTCCTTTAAGAATTTCCCCTAATTTGTGAAGAAGAACCCCAATCTAAGCTAGGTTTCTTCTAAAGTGTGAGTATAGTTGGGTATGATTCCAAGTGGTTGGATAATACTTATTTATGGTTGATTTAGCATTGAATTGTGATATTATGATGAAATTATGTGATTTGAATAGATTAACCCTAGTTTACTAGATGTGTTTCATGTTTTGTGCCATTAGCGGGGAATTTGAAGGTTCATGAGTAATCTTCCTACACTAATGTCATGAGTACTAATTGATTAAAGATAGTAATCAATGATTATGATTTGAAATAGACTCTATTGTATGTGATAAATCTTGGCATGATTTGTTGAAATTGAACATTTAGGATGAATTGTGGTTAGAATCACCTAGTAATGAAGAGTGTGATGAATGCCTTGAAACCTAGGTTCATAAGATGGTTACGTGTTGTAAAGTTCAAAAGAGTGAAGAATCCTAATAATAATTATTGAAGGCTAATATGATTGGGTTTAGATGCTAAAGCTTTAAGAGCAAAGTCTAAGTTACAATAGAGTCTAATAGGAACAATTATGGTGAAAGGCCCATACTTAGCTAACCTACCTTATGAATGCTTAAAGTATGAAGTGATAGAATCACTTGAACATGGTTTGGTTGTCAAGGGCATACTTCCATGAGTTATGAGTGTTAAGCAGGGCTTAACAAGTAAACCTTGGTGTGTATACTTGGCTCTAAGTGGATATTGAAGATGAGATGGACTGTCACACAAGATAGGGTCCGTACTCAAAGAATAAAGGAGAAGCACACCTAGTTGATGTGAAGAATATCCAAGTTAAAGGGGGAACTCTTATGTAGTAGAATGTGGCTTTTCCCAAAGTTAGGTCTCATGAGATGGAAGCCTTCACGTAATTGAATTAAGGTATGTAGTAACAATCTCCATATCCAATGAACTAAGACATGCTTGAAGAAACATCTCATTGTATCTAAAGCATAATTGAACCAAGACTTACTTACTGAAGTACCTCATAGTGTTCAAGTGTATGAATGGACGTAGACATGCTTAAAGTAGTATCTCATAGTGTCCATGTAAATGATGAACCTAGACATGCTAAGAGTAGTATCTTATAGGGTTCAATCTAATAATGAACGAAGAAGTACTTAAGAGAGTGCCTCATAGTGTTCTAAAGTCAAAGAGAGGAACTACGTTCCAAACAGAGAAGAAATAGTAAGAGGAACTAAAAGTAATACTTAGCATGATTAGTATTATGGGATGCTATGATTGTATTGCACGTGTATGACTTAGGGTCACTTAGAGAAGTTTGGAGATAGGATTGTACTATAGTTGCCTTTCCTAGTTATGATGGACTAAAGGTGAGAGATTCCCTTAGTTATGAGAGTTAAAACTAATAATGAGGCCAAGGTAGGGTGAATATGACTAGGATGACTTCAAGGCTATGTTTAGTGTGAAGGTTAGTATGGGATGCCTTTCATGCATTGCACAAGTGTGTCTTGATGTTACTTAGAAGTATGGTACCCTTATGGCATAGAGAGGCTTAAGAGTTGACCATGTGTGTAGACTATGATTAAGATGACCAAAAAGGGATACTTGGCTTGGGTAGTATTATGGGATGCTATTCTTGCTTTGCACTTGTATTCGTTTGAGGTTACTTAAGAATGGTGCTATTATGGTAAATAGGACTAAGAGTCTATTATGCTTAGATGAGTATGACTATGTCTTATATTGACTTATGTTTATATAAAGCTTTTGTTGATGATTATATTATGACTACGTTATTATCTCTTATGCTTATGTCTTATGTTGACTAACCGTTTGAGATTCTTTATGATGTTGTGCAAGCTTTCATACTTAGTACATTTTGTACTAACGCATATTGCCTACATTCTAATCAAATGTAGGGTGTTAGGAGTTTGAGTTGCGTATAGGCTAGGTTCATGAGGTTCAAGAAGACTTGAAGATTTGGTGAGTCCTCATAGCTTCGAGGACAAACCCGTTATGTTCCTTTGTCATTTCCTATGTTTTATAATTATTATGAGCTACATCCCTAGACTTTTATTCATGTTATTCATAGATGGTTTGAGACAAAGTTTTTAGTAAACACTTCCTCTTTTATGAAATGTTTTTGTTTGAATTGTCTAAATAAAGTTTTAAATTTTCCCTACTTTTCTATGTTCGTATTTTATGATGATGCTAAGGGCTTGTATTAGACCCCTTCGGGGACAAGTACGCCGTATTACGTCTAGGGGATACCCTTGGGTCGTGAAAAACTTGCTATCAGAGCTTAAGTTTTTGTGATAAGTTCTAGATTGTCTCAAACCACGTCTATGTAGAGTCTAATTCATGGGTGTGAGTCGCAACACATTTATGAATAGGAGGCTATTGGATGTTTAGGAAAAATTCCACTTCTACATTCTCCAAGTCGTGCGATAGATCTATAATCTCTCTCTGTTATCCTTTATTCTATGGTGTTTAGGATGTGACTATTAAAAGGGTTTATGCTACAAGGGGTGAGGGATAAAGGTTGGTTGAGATGCTAATTATGGCTATGACTTGGTAAGATTTGAGACGTTAAACCTTGATGTTGTCTTTAGTATGGATGATGCTTTATTGTTGCCTTATGTTATGAAAGATGTTTATAAAGTTGGAGATAGTGTGCCTACCTAGCAAGGTGACTATGAGGTTTTGCTTCATTGTTGGTAGAATCTGACATAGTCATGTTGAGTTTTGAAGTATGTTGATGGTTTGGTTTAATAGGGTGTTTGAATAATGGCTAAATGGGTTGAGTGCATAGACTCCTCTAAGAAGGGTAGAAGTGTAATTCACTATGGATTAGAATCATCTTGTGTGATGGATGTAAAAGCTTAAGTGTTGATTTACTCCGGCCTTAGAATTGAAAGAAGTGATGCTTTGAAGAATTTGTATAGGCTTGCTCCTAAGGGGGAGATATTGTGCTTATATAGCAAGGTCGTTGAGTGTTCTTGATGTTTATGAGTTAAGCTTGCTTATAATTCTCACCTTAAGGGGTGTAGTGAGTATGAGAAGTTTAGTCCCAGGTTGTTAGGCTTATGTGAGATCATGAGAGGGATTAGTAAGGTTGCTTGTGAACTATTGTTGCTTAGTGAGAACCTCTTTAATTTAGAGGTACTAGTAGAGGTCTTAGACCGGCAAGATAAGAAATAGAAGATCAAGGAAGTTGTTCCATGAAGTAGTATGGAGTGTAGTTTAATGAGGGTTTTAGGTGAGGGTTTTACTTTGGAAGCCAAGGGCCAATGAGATGTCCCGATGTCCTCATCCTTTACCTCTACTCCTATTCAATCTTGAGATGATAAGTTCATCTTGATTTGCTTTTCTGTGAAGTTATGTGTGACTAATGTGTTTTCATGATCTCCTCATGTCCTTTTCGGTATGTGTTTTATGCTTTAGTAGTTTTTTGGATTTCTTGTCTTTTGTGACTTATTATGTTGGACTAGATGTTGTCCTTGCTTTGAATGATGTTTAGAAAAGCATGTGTGGGCCTACTCCCAAGGGGGAGATAGTGTGCCTACGTAATAAAGTTCTTATGTGATTATGTATTTCTATGATTTCCTTATGTGCATGGTTACGAAAATGCTTAGCTCTTGATAGAAATGACTTATTTGCATTGTTTCCTTAGATTGTAATGCATTGAGTAGAGTTGAATATGAGCTACATGAGAGCATGTTGAGCATGTTGTGACTAGGAGATTATGAGAGTATCATGCCTTGAGTTGCGTTCAGTATGTTTAGAAGGAATTGAAGTTTTCCTCTATGTTTATGTGGATTAGATATGTTGCATACATGATAGGCTACTAGTCTAGAGTTGTTTCTTTTAAGGAGTGATTAGAATCGTAATTCAAGGATGAATGTTCCCAAGGGGGAGATATTGTAACACCGCAGAAACTAGTAGACTAAACTAAGGCCTTAAGCTAGGGTTCTAAGGTGTGATGTATGTGAAATAGAGTCGTAGATGAGAATTTTTGTACTTTGAATGAGGGGCTTAGTAGTTGAGCATCAAGATACATGTTAGACCCCGTAGTTTAGAAGGCTATCGATGGAATGGTATAGGGCTGCAAGGGCCAAAGATATCAAGGTATATTGAAAGAGAACTTGCTCTCCTAGGTGCCTAGTTGGTGATTAGGCAGCTTGATCGCCCAAGGCACTTGGTGATGCGCCAAAGGGAACCTAAGGTCACCTACTGGACTGTCCTTTTGGCCTAAGTGCTGGACCAAAGGGAGTGGTAAGTCATAGCACACCAACCTACTTGGTGAATCACCCATTGACCTTGTAGATCACCTAAGTGAACTGCCCAATTATTGAGCTTCCGAAAAATTTGGGCGACCCAAGGGACCACTTCGAGAGTCGCCTAGTGCCCTTGGTGAGCCATGGGGGTTCAAAGGGCAAGGTAAGTCGTGATGTTTAGTAATTTTTAAGTTAAAACATGAAGGGTACTTAGTTTTTAACCAAACTTGACCCTACTTTATTCTAGTGCTTTCCTAGCAACTATATAATCTTATTAGACCAAAAGTTTACCTCAATTAAATCATTCTCCCTAGACTTTTAAGAAAACCCAAATCCCTCCTCTCTCAAATATTTCTCTCTTTAAGAAGAACCTCCATTGAATAAGAAGCTAGGGTTGAAGCTAAGGTCAAGAATGAAGTCCATTGTTGAGAGCTTGTGTTAGGGCTTTGATTAAAGGTATGTTTAGTTTTTCATCTATGAGTTCTTCCACCCATAGATTCCCCTAAGAATTTCCCCTAATTTGTGAATAAGAACCCTAATCTAAGCTAGGGTTTCTTTTAAAGTGTGGGTGAAGTTGGGTATGATTCCAAATTGTTGGATAATACTCATTTATGGTTGATTTAGCATTGAATTGTGATATTATGATGAAATTATGTGATTTCAATGGAATAACCCTAGTTTACTTGATGAGTTTCATGTTTTTTGGGTTGATGCCATTAGAGGGGAATTTGAAGGTTCATGAGTAATCTTCATACACTAATATCATGAATAGTAATTGATCAAAGTTAGTATCAATTGATTATGAATTGAACTATACTCTATTGTATGTTATAAATATTGGCATGAATTGTTGAAATTGAGCCTTTAGGATGAATTGTGGTTAGAATCACCTAGTAATGAAGAGTGTGAATGAATGCCTTGAAACCAGGTTCACAAGATGTGTACATGTTGTAAAGTTGTTAAGAGTGAAGACTCCTAGTTTTGATTGTTGAAGGATAATATGATTGTCTTTAGATGCTAACTCTTTGAGGGCAAAGTCTAAGTGAGAATAGAGTCAAATAGGTACAATTATGGTGAAAGGACTATACTAACCTAACCTACCTTATGAATGCTTGAAATACGAAGTGATAGAATCACTTGAACATGGTTTGGTGGTAAAGGACATCCTTCAATGAGTTATGAGTGTTAAGCAAGGCTTAACAAGTAAACCTTGGGGTGTATACTTGGCTTCAGATTAGATCGAGTGCCACACAAGATAGGGTCCGGACTCCAATAAGAAAGGAGAGCCACACCTAGTTGATGTGACGACTATCCAAGTTAAATAGGGAACTCTTACATAGTAGAGTGTGGGTTTTCCCAAAGTTAGGTCTCATGAGATTGAAGCCTTCACGTAATTTAGTTAACATTTCTAGCAGAAATCTCAATATCCAATGAACTAAGACATACTTGAAGAAATATCTCATAGTGTTCTAAAGCATAATTGAACCAATACTTACTTACTAATGTACCTCATAGTGTTCAATGTATGAATGGACTTAGACATGCTTAAAGTAGTATCTCATAGTGTCCATGTAAATGATGAACCTAGACATGCTTAAAGTAGTATCTCATAGTGTCCATGTAAATGATGAACCTAGACATGCTAAGAGTAGTATCTCATAGGGTTCAATCTAATAATGAACTAAGATGTACTGAAGAAAGTGCCTCATAGTGTTCTAAAGTCAAAGAGAGGAACTAGGTTCCAAACAGAGAAGAAATAGTAAGAGGACCTAAAAGTAATACTTAGCATAATTAGTATTATGGGATGCTATGATTGTATTGCACAAGTATGACTAAGGGTCACTGAGAGAAGTCTTTAGATGGGATTGTACTAGAGTTGCCTTTCCTAGTTATGATGGACTAAAAGTGAGAGATTCCCTTAGTTATGAGAGTTAAACTAATAATGAGGCCTAGGTAGGGTGAATTTGACTAGGATGACTTCAAGGCTATGCTTAATGTGAAGGTTAGTATGGGATGCCTTCCATGCATTTGACAAGTGTGTCTTGATGTTACTTAGAAGTATAGTAACATTATGACATAGAGAAGCTTAAGAGTTGACCATGTATGTAGACTATGATTAAGATGACCAGTAAGGGATACTTGGCTTGGGTAGTATTATGGGATGCTATTCTTGCTTTGCATTGTATGCTTTTGAGGTTACTTAAGAATGGTGCTATTATGGTAAAGAGGACTAAGAGTCTATTATGCTTATATAAGTATGACTATGTCTTATATTGACTTATGTTTATATGAAGCTTTTGATAATGATTATGTTATGACTATGTTATTATCTCTTATGCTTATGTCTTATGTTGACTAACCGTTTGAGATGCTTTATGATGTTGTGCAAGCTTTCATACTTAGTACATTTTGTACTAACGCATATTGCCTACATTCTAATCAAATGTAGGGTGTTAGGAGTTTGAGTTGCTTGAAGGCTAGGTTCGTGAAGTTCAAGAAGACTTGAAGATTTGGTGAGTCCTTATAGCTTCGAGGACAAACCCGTTATGTTCCTGTGATATCATTTTCTATGTTTTATAATTATTATGGGCTGCGTCCCTAGACTTTTATTCATGTTATTCATAGATGGTTTGAGACAAAGGTTTTAGTACAAACTTCATCTTTTATGAAATGTTCTTGTTTGAATGTTTTAAAGAAAGTTTTAAATTTTCCCTACTTTTCTATGTTCGTATGTTATGATGGGCTTATATTAGACCCCTTCGGGGTCAAGTACACCGTATTACATCTTGGGGATACCCTTGGGTCGTGACAGTGGGCTAGACGTTGTATCATCACATAGCTCATAGTGATGGTTGTCGGTTAGAGAATATTCCACAGAGTTATATTGTATTTTTTACATACAAATTGACATATTATTGTAATCTTCAATACATTAAGGTGGTATCTACTATTTCAAAAGCTTTCCATGTATTTCATCTTTTATTGTTGCTTTACCTAGAGTTGAGTATTTAGAGATGAGTATCTTATTGTTGAGTTGAGCCTTATTTATCTTAGTTGAGTACAACTAGGTTTCACTGAGTTGATTATCCTCTAATTGAGTTCAGCCCTATTTTCTCTGAGTTAAGTTGAATTATTTTCTTTGAGTTAAGTTGAGTTGAGTGAGTTGAGAAGAGGTAAGTATGTTTCTTTTCTGTCAGTTCAAGCTTATATTTATGCTTCAGAATTCCCCTTATGTAACACTTCAAAAAACTAGTAGGTGAAACTACAGCCTTACGTGTGACTTGTTAAGTTTGATATGTGGTTTTATGTCATAAAATGACTTCCGGAGTTGAGGTTGATGGATTTAGGGGTTAAACATCAAGGTAAGACTCCCCAAGGACCAACCAAGGGTCCTTGAGGTGGACCCTAAAGTCTAACCCCAAGGCTGAACCAAAGAACCAAAGCTGCAAAATTTTTCATGACCTACCGATGGGACCTACTGGGCGTAGGTCCATCCACACCCTGTGGAACCAAACTGTAGGTCAAGACCCCTAGATGGAGAGTTGCAGACCCCACCCACAGACCTATAGGACGGGGCGTGAGTCCACTCACGATTTGTGGGTAAAGTTGTGTCAGTCACACCTTAAAGTCTGCCTAGGTTCGGCCAAGTGAGGGACTCAGTGGTAAATTCCTTGGGTGGTTAGTTAAGTTGGAGGTTGGTTTATTTTGATTATTTAGAGTTATTTAAGGATTTTTAAACTACTAACTACCCCTTTCCAACTCATAATTTTGAAAACACAAAATAGAACCACCTCCTCTCTAAATAATTCTCTCTCTAGAAACCTCCATTGGAAAAGAAGAAGTCAAGGTTTGGAGCTCAAGAGTTCATCTTTTCTCTTCAATTTTGGGGAGAATCCTCACTCAAAGTATGGTAGTTTTGATTCATTGTTAACTTTACATCAATGAAGTCCTCAAACCTTCAATTTCAAAGTTGGAAATTCTCCAAAACTAAGGGTTTTAATTCTAGGTCATGGATTCTTTCCCAAAATGTTTTCAATGGGTTAATTATCGTATATTGTGATTGAATTTCTGTTTTATGGTGGTTTTAAGATTAAATCCCCCATGATTACATGATCCCTCCGAACCCTAATTTATGACTATGTGATATGGGTGAATTGTAGTAAGATGAATGTTATGCAATTGATCTTGTAATGATTTAGGTACTTGGATTATATCATTATTCATGCCTAAATTGTAATATAGTAGATATTTCAGTTGATATTGATTCATAGCCCTGGAGGGCAAATTATGAAGGATTAATGTATAATCATGATGCTATGTATATGCTTATTGATTGCAATGAAAGTAATGTGATCATGACTACAATGCAATTTTGTTATTATTAAAAGGTTATTCAATTATACACTTGTGAATGATGATGATATATTGTGAAGGGTTTCTTTAATGTAATGATGCATCTTGAATTGGTAGGATTAGGCATCCTCTTCTTTGTAATTGAAAGTGATCTTAATTTATGTACCTTGAATTGGTAGGCTTAGGGCATCCTCTTCTTGTGTAATTATTTTATCATGACTTAATGAACATGAATCTATAGGTCAATGACATTCCTTTCATAAATGACTAATGAAGTATTCTAAGGCTTTGTCTTGAATCAATAGGCCAATGGCATTCCTTTCATAATGAGTCAATGAAATAATGTAATGATGAATCTTGAATCGATAGGCCAATGGCATTCCTTTCATGAGGATTCAATGAGCTATCCTAATAATGTACCATGAATCGATAGGCCAATGTCATTCCTTTCATATGTGTAATAATGTAATGTGGGTCGATAGGTAGATAGAATTCCTCCCAAGTATAATAGTGTTAATGAGAATGAACTACTCTGTGGGAATGTAAGCTTAGCATTGAGTTGATATGGTAAGATGGAATCTCTCCCCACGTTAGGTCATGTTTCAATGAACATATTTCTTATCCCATAATTATTTGCCCAAATAGGTTATTAGCTAGTGGATCCACCTAAGCTAAATTATTAGTTCTACCTTAGGCAAGTAGACCAACCCTTACGGTGTGGGAGACACCGGATTCCATGTTAAGCTCACATGGTCTATGTCGGTTAGGTCTTATTCCCATCATGTGATATACGTGCTATGGTTACTCAAGAGGTTCTAAGATGTATGGGTGGTAGTATGGAATGCCATTCATGTATTGCACGAGTAGGCTTCGAGAGGGCTATGGTGTGTTCTCTAATGACTTAATGTCAAATGAAATGTATATTCTCATAATGAAGCTAATGAGAATGTTGACTTGACAGCTCAATGAAATGATGAATGCTTAACTTGGAATTGTTATTATAAGTTACTTTCCTTGTCATGACTTATTAAATGTGAATGTTCCTTATCTATGATTATTGACCAAATATGAGAATGAAGAATGGTAAGTTCATTTATTGTGGCCTCAAAGTGGTACTTAGTATGAATAGTAGTTTGGGATGTCATTCTTACATTGCACAAGTAAAGCTTAGGGTAACTTAAGATGATGGGTTAAATGTGTTGTAATGGCTTATATGTTGAATATGCTTGTATCTTATGCCTCTTATACTAAAGTTCATGATGTTTCTCAAAATTGGCATATAACATGGTTTTTAACCAAAATGTCCTTTTTAAGCATGATTTTTGTATGGCTATCATAGTTAGTACATTTTTTTGTGTGCTAACCCATATTTCTTCTATTTTTCTACAAAGTGTAGGTCTCGAATCTTAAGGTGATTTTTTTGGAGTAAAGGTTGGATTGACTATTCTATAAGTTTTTGGTGAGTCCTCATAATTCGAGGACATATGAGAGTCTTTAGTAGTTTCTCTCATGTCATTTTACTTTTCAGACTATGTTGAAGGGTTGTGACCCTATCTTTGTTTCTAGTTGTATTAGATGGCCATGTGAGACAAGTTAGGCTTCTGCTATTTCGTTTTAAATAATGTTTCGATTGTATGGATTAATAGTTTTAAATTCTCTACAATTTTGATATGTCTTATGTTCTGAATGCTATGAGGCTCTTCGGAGTCTTGGACGTCGTGTCACGTCCGGGGTGTAGGATCGGGTCATGACAAATATGGTATCAGAGCATAAGATGTTAAGATGGTTTTTAGGATTGATATCTCACAAGCCACATCTAGTAGAGTCATGTTCATGAGTGTGAAGCGCGCCACATTTATGAATGAGAGGCTATAAGATGTTTTGAAACTACACTTCTTTCATTACTCTTTAAGTCGTGCCATAGAGTTTAACTCTATAAAAGTCATTTTCCTAACCCTTCTCTTGGTTCTATAGGATATGAATACAAGAAGGGCGAACTCAAGAAGGATGGAAGAGGAGAATGTGAATGAGGGAGTTCCTCCTCAAGGTCCCCAAAGTCCTCAAGTTCCTCAAGGCAATCAAGCTCAGGTTGAAAATGTGACCCTAGAAGAGTTTAGAACCACTATCCAAATGATGACTCAAGCCATGACCACTCAAGCTCAAGCCGTGACAACTCAAGCCCAAGCTATGACGACCCAAGCCAATAGGGGTGTTGAGACTCATGTGAACCCTTATGTGAGCACTATGGCTTCTAGTTTGAGGGACTTTGTGAGGATGAGTCCGACGGTGTTTCTTGGTTCCAAGGTAAGAGAGGATCCCCAAGAGTTTGTGTATGAGGTGTATAAGGTAGTTGATACTATGAGGCCCCTCCTGTGCATCATGAATAGGTAGAAGAGAATATAGAGATTTAGAATGAGAAGAATTTTGGATAAGAGGAAGAGGTGCAGGCTGAGACTACATGTATTCCTCCCTTAGACCAATGTTGGCTCAACAAATTATGTCGTTCTTGAAAGAATTAGTTGGTCCTGGAGTGCTTCTCTCTGTTCAAGAACCTCAAGTTCCCACAAATCCCCATATTGCTATCATTGTCCCCAAGGTGGGTGGAACTATAGGTAATGATGCTTTCTTTCATCCTTTGTTGGGTCCTGTTATGACTAGTAATGAGCATGAGATGTTGATTAAGTTCTTGAAATTCAAACCACCTATGTTCCAAGGTTATGAGAATGAGGACGCCTATGAGTTCATCCTAGATTGCTATGAAAGGCTTCATAAGTTGGGAATTTTCCATCAGCATGGAGTTGAGTTTGAGACTTTTTAGCTTCAAAGTGAGGCTAAGCAGTGGTGAAGAGCTTATGTGGAATGTTGATCTTCAATTTTACCCCCACTTAATTGGACCTAGTTTTATGCCCTATTTTTAGAGAAGTATATGCCTCGGACATTGAGAGATCGACAGAAGGATGACTTCATGGCTTTGGATCATGGTGGCATGTTTGTGGCTGCTTATGAGGCTAAGTTTCATGCTTTGTCCATATATTCTACGCAATTGGTGACTACTGAGGAAGAGAGGATCCGTCTATTTTTTAAGGACTAAATTTTGAGTTACAGGTATTGTCTCTTCATATGACCTCTGTAAGAAAAAGTTTCAATGAGGTAACAGATTTATTGAAGAAAGTGGAGGGGGTGAGGTGAGACGATCAGGCGAAGGCATTGGCTACGAAAGCCAAAAATTCAGCCAACTTTCAGGGATCTTCCTCTAGAGGTTCAGAGAGGCCAACACTTACAGCTCGATCAATTGAGACCGTTATGTCCGTTTCTACAAGTAATTACTCAAGAAATCCACCTCAGAATTCGATCCAGGATAGCTAGGGAGTCGCACCTTCAGCAGGCAGCAGACCATTTTTCGATTGTACTTGCTATAACTGTGGAGAACCTTGGCATATGAGGAGAGATTGTCCCCATCCGTGCATGTCAAACTCCATGTAGCAGTAGACTAGAGCAGTGGTACCTACGGGAAATGATAATAGGTGTCCACAATGTGGGCGGGGAGGAAATTAGTAAGGTCGCAGAGGTAGGGGAAATGGTGACGCTGGCAGAGGTACAATGTAGCCAGGCAAGGAAGTCGCCCGTCATGACGGCAGGGCTCAGTTTTATGCCTTTTCGGTCAAGACTAAGGCAGAGGCTTCTGACGCAGTGATTAGAAGTACCGTTCTTGTCTATGACCGGTGAATGTGTTATTTAATCCGGGTTCTACTTACTCTTATGTGTCCATGCAATTTTCCTCATAATTTTCTATGATTTGTGATATACTTGATGCCCCCATCCATGTTACTACCCCAGATGGAGAGTCTATTATAGTCACTCATGTCTATCGTGCTTGTCCTATTTTGTTTATGGGTTTTCAGACTATGGTTGATTTGGTGATTATGGATATGACTCACTTTGATATAATCTTATACATGACTTGGTTGTCCCCGTATTATGATGTGCTTAATTGTAATACTAAGTATGTGACTCTAGAAATTCCGGGAAGGGAAAAGTTAGAGTGGGAAGGGATATACAAGCCTGAGCAAGCTAAGATCATATCGTCCATTAGGGTTAGGAAACTGGTAGGGTAGGGTTGTTTGGCTTATTTAGATCATATTCGAGATGTTGAGGTCGAATCTCCCTCTATTGAGTCTATTCCTGTGGTGTCAGAACTTAGAGAAGTGTTTCCTACTGATTTGCGTGGTATGCCTCCGGATAGAGCTATAGATTTTTGCGCTGATTTAGAAGCTGGTACTAGTCCCATTCCATCCCTTTGTATTGTATGGCTCCAACAGAATTAAGAGAGCTTAAGGCTCAAATCCAAGAACTTCTCGATAAAGGATTCATTCATCCTATTGCTTCTTTGTGGGGTGCTCCTGTATTATTTGTTAAGAAAAAGGATGGTAGTATGAGGATGTGTATAGATCATCGACAATTAAATAGGGTCATCATTCGAAACAAGTACCCATTGCGTCGAATAGATGATCTTTTTGACCAATTGCAAGGTGCATCAGTTTTCTCTAAGATTGATCTAAGGTCTTGTTACCATCATGTAACACCCTGTAACTAGAAAGAAGTTAAAAATTGGAAATAGTCATTTTTGGAAAGAATATAAAAATCTGGAAATTTTGTTTAGTGTGTTAAGTTGGGTTTTTGGTCAACTTCAAACGACCATAACTCCTAGGTCAGGATGAGTTAGGTGTGTTTCTAGATAACGTAGGGAAGATCTTGGAATAATCTTTCCAAAGCCACCGCGTTTGCGCAATTTCGAGTTCGTATGAGTGAGATATGCTCATTTGAAGTTGGGATGCAAATAAGAAAAGTCCAATTCGAATTTTAGAAGGGCATTATTGGTCTTTTCCATACCCCATGACTTAATTTCATTTTTTGGTAATTAATTGAGGTATAAACTGATAGGATTCAGTTTATGCTTTTAGGAAATTGAGTTTGGGTATTAGAGAAGAGAAAAGAATAAGAGAAAGGAGGAGAAGGAGCAAGAATCGTCAAGTTCTTTAAGAATCGCTTGTGTATTTCGTCAAGGGGTGAACCCTACGAGGTATGTGAGTTCACACAACATTGGGTTCGTTCACCCACACACCAAACATGTTTATTTCAGTATGATTTTCGCCCAAAAAGATTGAGACTTTGACGTTCTTAAGTTATATTCTTGAATTGCTTTCGTTCTTGAATTTGGGATGAGATTGAGGAGTTCTTGAGAGTTTAAGGTTGATTTTTGAGTTAGATTCTTGTGTACATGTGTTGGATATATGAATCTAAAGAGGAATTGAGAAAAAGAATCTAATTTAGGCGATTTGGGGTTTGAAAATGAAAAAGGAACAAGTTGGGTAAATCTGGGTACCATGTAAGCATCGCGGACCTGTTCTTTAGGATTGACAAATCTTCTCCGCGTCGTGGAGTGAGTCACGGACTGTTCTACCTCAAATATTATTTTGCGACCAATTAATTAAATGCATCTCCGTGTCATGGACATGCTTTGAGACAGTGATTTCTTGATCTATTCTCATGTTTAACTATCTAAAAACACTCCTAAAAATTATGAGATCTTTCCTATCACAAATGACAATCCTTAAATCCATAATTCAATTCAAGAATCAGGTAAGAGTCAAGTCAAGAGAAGTTAAGAGCCAAGTCAAAAAAAGTTCATAGAGTCTTCCAAAAGTCTTTTACAAATGTTTTAACCTTATTTTAAGATTTGAGTTTTGAGTTGAATAAAGAATAAAGTTTGAAGTTCATTTCTTCAAAGAGTATATCGGTACTATGTATTCCTAAAGAGTAAAGTGTTTTCACATTTAAAGAACAAAGGAAACCTTGATTTCCAAGTAGCCCTTGAGCTAGTTTTCAGTTGAAGAGTAAATGCTTTCACAATTAAGTAAGAGAGGAAACTTTGATTTCCAATAGAAGCCTTTGAGCTAAGTTTTGAGAAATTATCTTAAACCACATAAAGAAGTATGTTTTTAAATATAAGATCTAGTATCATATTTTGGGAGTAGTATTGAGCACCGATATGGGCGAAAGTTCAGACAACTCCTAGCCCCCATAAACCATGGATAGAAAAGGGTCATACTTTTTAGATGATTTTTAGGTGTATTAACATATTTTAAGAATATTAAAACATTGAAACCCTCATTTAGACTTCATCTCTCAAACACAAAACCCTTCTCTCCTTAAAGTTCTCTCTAGATACTTCATTGGATATAAAGTTCAAGATCAAGGTAGGGTTAGGAATTTCAAGGTGTTTCTTGTTCAATTTAGGGGGTGCTCTCGGGTCGTGACAAACTTGGTATCTGAGCATAAGATTTTGGAAATCGTTTTAGGGTTGATGTCTCACAAGCCACGTCTAGTAGAGTCTTGTTCATCGGTGTGAGTTGCGACACATCTATGTGCGAGAGGCTATGGGACGATAGAAAGTTACACTTCTTTCATATTCTTGAAGTCGTGCCTTAGAGTGAAGTTCTATAACTGTCCTTTTCCTAACCCTTCTCTTGTGTTTATAGGAAATGAATGCAAGGGCTAACCCGAGGAGAGTGGAAGAGGAGATTGTTAATGAGGGAGTTCCTCCCATAGTGATCAAGGTCTTCAAGGTGACCAAGTGCCTCAATAGACTGAAGTTCTGGTGGTTCCCCCAGACATTACAAATGAAGAGATTAGGATGTCTTTTATAACCCTAGCCCGACCCATGACGGCTCAAGTGAATGGAGATGTAGGGCCTAGGGTGAATGCTAATGAGAGTACCACCACCTCAATATTGAGAGACTTTGAGAGGATGAATCCTCCTATCTTTATTGGTTCTAAAGTGGGAGAAGATCCCCAAGATTCTTGAATGAAGTTTATAAAATAGTAGATGTTGTGGGAGTAACTTCTAGGGAAAAGGCGGAGTTAAATTCCTACCAATTGAAAGATGTGGCCCAAGTGTGGTTCACTCAATGGAAAGCTAATAGGCCGATTGAAGCCGGTCCTATAGAATGGGAGGAGTTTAAGGGAGCTTTCCTTGGTAAGTACTTTTCCCGTGAGAATAGGGAGTGTAAGGTTGAGGAGTTTATAAACCTTAGGCAAGGTAACATGAGTGTGAAGGAGTATTCCTTGAAGTTTACCCTATTGTCTAAGTATGCTCCATCCTTGGTGTCTAACCCTAAATATGAGATGAGTAGGTTTGTTATCGGTGTATCCGACCTATTGAGAGTCGTACGACGATCCTCCATGATGATATAAATATCTCTAGACTTGTTGTGTATGCTCAATCTATTAAGGAGTCCAAACTTAAGAGGGTGAATAGGGATTTGAAGAGGGGTAGATCCGATGAGCAAGGTCAACCTAGGTTTAAGAAGAGATCACCAATCCAAGATTCTTCAAGTGCTCCTAAGGTTACCCAAGAGAGAGGTGGTGGACCTCCATTTGCCAAACCTACTTGTCACAATTGTGGAAATAAACATCATGGGAAGTGTCTAGCCGGTACTAGTGGGTGCTATGGCTGTGGAATGAATGATCACCAAGTGAAATATTTTCCTACTCTTAGAGCTAGAGGAAGGGAGGCAAAACAAGCTTCTCTTAATGGACCAAATCTTGATGCTCCAAAGAAGAACTGTTTCTATGTGCTTCAAGCTAACAAGGACAAAGGAGCTAATCTGGATGAAGGTACCGGTAAGTTATAGTTCCTTTTATGGTCATGAGATCCTTATGTTGTTTCTTGATAGCCTTAGTTGAGGTTTCTCCTAAGTGGGGCATGGTTTGTGAATAGTAAGGTTGTTGAGATTGTTGATATCCTTATCTCTTTTCCTTCTATTCTTATTCAAGCATGTGACCAAGAGCTCCTAGTAGCTTGTTGCATGTTTTGGAGTCTTTTGTGAATATGAGTTTCCATGGTCTATTTATGTTGTGCATGTTCTATTTGAATTCTTGCTTATATGAGAAAATGAGTTTTAAAATTGTGTTCCTCATGTTAATATGCATCTATGATGAGTTGCCTAAATGTTTCATGAGTTGACTTGTTAAGCATGCCTAAATATGCTTTTATGAGAAAAAATCATAATGTGCCTATTAATATTGTGATGAGAATGATGTGATTTGGAGAAGTTTCTCCAATGAAATGAGAAATGAGATGTTTTGATGAATAATGAGTTTGTAGATGTAGTTCCTACTTTCTTGTTCTGTTTTGAGCCTATTGATGTGGAGTTTTCCTCCTAGCTGCGTGCATTTATATTGATGCTGCGTGCATGATTGTGGGCTTCTAGTCTTGAGTCGTTCCCCCTTTATGTGTTTTAAGTGTCATTCGAGGACGAATGTTCCTAAGTGGGGATAATGTAACGACCCTAAATATGAACTAGTGAAACTAGAGCCTAACGTGTGTGTGTTTTTGTTCGTCATGAGTTTTGATGTGGTTTAATGTTGTCCTGAGCCATGGTTGAGGTGTTAGGTGTTTGACATCAAGGTATGACTCCCCAAGGACTACCCTAAGGGTCCTTGAGGAGGACCCTAAGTCTAAACCCCAAGACCCCAACGAAACCATCGAGTTGCCAAAATTGGGTGACCTACGGAAGGGGTCCACGCCCCGTAGGTCCATCATGCCCCATGGATGGCCTCTATAGGTCAGGCCCCTTCAACACAAGCCACAGACTTAGACCACGGACCAAGAGTCTTGTCCATGAATTGACTCACGATCCATGAATTGACTCACGGTCCATGAGTCAAGATCTCGTGGTTCACACATGCTTGCTATCAAGTGACACAGCCAAGTGAGGAGTGAATTGGTAAATTCACCCCATCTTTTTTAAAGTGCATGGACGATTAATTTAGGTGTATTAACATATTTTAAGAATATTAAAACATTGAAACCCTCATTTAGACTTCATCTCTCAAACACAAAACCCTTCTCTCCTAAAAGTTCTCTCTAGAAACTCCATTGGAGATCAAGGTCAAGATCAAGCTAGGGTTAGGGATTTCAAGGTGTCTCTTATTAAATTTAGTGGGATTCTTCAAGTGTAAGGTATGGTGATCCTTCATCCAGGGATAGCTTTCACCCTAGAGTTAATTTCGAAGAAGTTATAAAGGTTTTTAAGTTACACAAAAACCCTAAGTTTTACTCAATCTCATGGGTTATTGCATCAAACGTTTTCAAATGATAAACTATAATTATATTGATGTTTACTTGATGATTTAAGATGAAAAATTCTATAAACCCATGATTTCTCTTAATCATTAAATTATGACTTACAAAGTGGGTTTGATGATTAGGAATAAATGATAATGTATTTATGTGTAGATTGATTTAGATTGTTGATTTGTATCATTATCTAGGTATAATTATGGTGAATTGTTGGTGGATTGAGGATTTGTGATCATAGCCTTTAAAGGGCAAGTTTGACCTAATTGCTTATTAAAGTAGAATTGTACTGGAATTATTGATCCACTTATATACTATGTACATTGTGATAATGGCCTTGAAGGAATATAGTGAGGAATTGAAGTATTATCATAATTTTGTATAATGTGAACAATATACTTGTTATTTAAATGATGGAATGATGATCTTGTATAGAATGTGAACGTGTTGTGATTAATAGTATATTCTCTCTTAACACTCATGAATGAAGATGATGGAATGTGAAGTGTTCTATAATGATGAATGTGATATATTGAATTGGTAGGCTAATGCATCCTTTTCTTGTATTGATGAATATGATCATGAATGAAGTATCTTGAATTGGTAGGCTTAGGTGCCCTCTTCTTGACTAATGAAAACTATATTGAATGTGATCTCTTGACTTGGTAGGCTTAGGCATCCTCCTTTTGAATGATGAATGTATCTTGACTTAATGTCTTAGATTGGTAGACCTATTGTTGGTAGCCTTTCATAAGTGAATGAATAAATGTCTAGAATTGGTAGATCTAATGTTGATAGCCTTTCTATAAATGTCTAATGATGTATTCTAGGCTAAACCTTAGATTGGTACACTTAATGTTAGTGGCCTTTCATGAGGAGTCTAGGTGCTAATGTGAATGTAACACTTTAGGTTGGTAGACCTAATGTGGGTGGTCTTTCCTTGTGTGTGTGCTAAACATTAAAGCGGTAGACCTAATAGTGGTGGCCTCCTTCTTGTGTGAAATAATGGACTAAGAGATGGTAAACCTAAAGGTGGTAGCTCTCTTTAAGGAAGTCAAGAGTTATCCTTAAAGTACCTTGAAATGGTAGGCCTAATGGTGGTGGCCCTTTCTTGGGGAAGTACTTCGGGACGGTAGGCCTAATGTTGGTGGCCCTCTCTAGTACACTATTGCAATGAAACTACTATATGGGAATATAGGCTAAGCATCGAGCGGATATGGTTAGATTGAGGTTCTCCCAACGTTAAGTCAGATCTCAATGAACATCTTCCATATTCCATAACTATGTGCCCACATAGGTCCTAACTAATGGATCCAGCTAAGCTAGATGAACTGGTCTTCCTTCGGCAAGGAGATCAACCCTTACGATGTGGGATAGTACACCGGATTCCATGTCAATCTTGCATGGTCTATGTCAGTTAAACGCTTATTCCATCATGTCAGATGGCCACTTTAGTTACTTGATAGGTAGTACAAAGTGTAGGTAGTAGTATGGGATGCTATCTATACGTTGCACGAGTAGGCTTTGAAGGGGCTATAGTGAGTTCTCTAAGTTTTAATGACTAAATGTGTGAAAGTCCTCTAAATGCGTGAATGTATCCTAAATGAACCTAATGAAGAATGTTGGCTTGAATTCTTAGATGTAAAGACGCATGCTATACTTGGATTGTATGATGAGCTACTTCCTTGTCATGTCTATTGTTTATGAATGTGCCTTGTCTAGGGTGACTTCAAAGGAATATTTAGTGTGAGTAGTAGTATGGGATGCTACTTGCACATTGCACAAGCATGAATTAGAGTTGTCTTATATGTTGGTCTTAATGTAATGTTTGTGTCTCTTAAATGCTTTATTGTGTAAAGGTGGAAAGGGTGAATGCTAAGTTCACTTTTGGTAACCTTAAGGTGGTGCCTTAGTATGGGTGTTAGTATGGGACACTACCCATACATTGCACAAGGCATAGCTTGAGGGTTGCTTGAGGTGGAGGCTCAAGGTGAAGGTAAAGGGTTATATGTGATTTTTTCTCAAATGTGAATTATGTGACTCGTATATTGGTTGTGACTTATATTATGCCTCTTGTATCAATGTTCATAAAGTTTTACAAAAATTGAAAAAAGCATGCCATTCAAGAAAATGTCCCTTTTAAAGCATGCTTTTGCATGGTCATCATACTTGGTACATTTTTGTGCGCTAACCCATATTTTCTTATTTTTACTACAAGTGTAGGTTCCAGCTAGTGATTGCATTCACTAGTGAAGCTTGGGATTAGAGTTCTCTCATGACCTCTTTTGGTATGTCCTTATATGTAGAGGACAAAGACTTTTATTATTTCTAGTTCTTTCTTAATTGAGACTATTGTTAAGATTCGACTGTAAAGGGTCGTGACCCGATCTTGTTAAATTTTGTCTATGATGGTCATGTGAGACTTAGTATTCTGCTGCTTTATAAATGTTTTTTGATGTTGTATTTATTAAAGAAATGTTTTAAATTCCACTATATTTCTATGTATCGAATGTTATGAATTCTACGAGGCTTGTATTAGACCTCTTCGAGGTCGAGTACACTGTGTTACGACTTGGGGGTGCTCTCAGGTCGTGACAGGTTCAAGCACTATTGAGAATCTGGAGAGCTTTATTGAGGAACTGAAGAAGGTATTTGAGGATATGCATATTGTCGATACTGAGCGAGTAGAACTAGTTGTGTATCAACTAAAGAATGTTGCTAGGACTTGGTTTGACCAGTGGAGAAGGGTAGAGTTGAGGGAGCACCACCTGCGAGTTGGGCTTGTTTCGAGGAGGCATTTTGGGGCGTTTATTACCTGAGAACTTAAAGAGTCTAAGGTATGAGAGTTCCTCACACTTAAGTAGGAATCCTTGAGCATTTATGATTATAGTCTGAGGTTCACACAACTTTCCCGCTATGCTCCAGAGATGGTTGCTAACATGAGAAGCAGAATGAGTTTATTTGTTGCTGGGTTGTCTCGTCTGTCGAGTAAGACAGGTAAGGTTGCAATGCTAATAGGTGACATGGATATCACAAGATTGATGGTCTATGTACAGCAGCTTGAAGAAGAGAAGCTGAGGGTTATAGAGGAGTTCAAGAATAAGAGAGCTAAGAAAGGGAATCAGTCTGTGCATCAGAAAAATAATACCAACCGGTCATCCTTCTAACAAAAATAGAAGGGATCTGCTCCATCATCTGCTAGTGCACCTGCACGAAAGAATAAGAGTGAGTACAATAGTTAAAATTTCAAAGCCAAACCTGCCTTGTCAGGGTAGTATGGCTCAAGGGGGTAGCAAGCCTCTTGCATGTGCTAAGTGTGGAAGGAACCACTCAGGAATATGTCGTGATGGCTTCACTGGTTGCTTTAAGTGTAGCCAAAATGGTCACTTCATGCTAGAGTGTCCAAAGAACAAGCAGGGTAGTGCTAATGGGGGCAATAAAGCCCAATCTTCTTTAGTTGCTCCACCATACAGAGCTGTACCTAGAGGGGCTACTTCTGGTACTGACGGATTAGTAAACCGCCTATATGCTATCACTACTCACCAAGAGCAAGACTACTCGCCAGATGTTGTCACTGGTATGATCTAAGTCTTTAATTCTAATGTTTATGCTTTGCTAGACCCAGGAGCGAGTTTACCCTTTGTAACTCCGTATATTGCGATGAATTTTGATTTTATTCCTGACCAACTTAGTGAACCCTTCAATGTTTCTACACTTGTCGGTGAGTCTATTCTAGCAGAGAGAGTCTATCGTGATTGTCCCATTTCTGTCAATCACAAGAGTACCATGGCTGATTTAGTTGAGTTAGACATGGTAGATTTTGATGTCATTCTTGGTATGGACTAGCTTCATGCCTGTTATGCCTCAGTTGATTGTAGAACTCGAGTTATCAAGTTTCAGTTTCTAAATGAGCCAGTCTTAGAGTGGAAAAGCAGTTCAACAGTGCCTAAGGGTCATTTCATTTCATACCTTAAGGTAAGGCAGTTAGTTTCTAAGGGGTGTATCTGTCACTTAGTCCAAGTTAATGACTCTAGTGTCGAGATACCTCATATTCAATCGGTTTTAGTAGTAAGAGAGTTTCCAAAAGTCTTTCTTGATGATATTTTCGGAGTCCCTCATGAGAGAGAAATAGACTTCGGTATAGACATTCTTCCACACACTTGTCCTGTATCTATTCTCCCATATAGAATAGCACCATCAGAGTTTAAAGAGCTTAAAGAGTAGTGTAAAGATCTCTTTGATAAGGGTTTCATTCGACCAAGTGTCTCACCTTAGGGCGCTCCGATCTTATCTGTGAGGAAGAAGGATGGTTCCCTTAGAATGTGTATAGATTACCATCAAGTGAACAAGGTTGCCATCAAGAATAAATATCCTCTCCAAAGGATTGATGATCTCTTTGATCAACTTCAACGTGCTACTTGTTTCTCTAAGATAGACCTTAGATTAGGCTACCATCAATTAAGAGTAAGGGAATGTGATATTCCCAAGACAACATTTGGTCTGATCAATGCACCTGCAACATTCATATACCTTATGAATAGAGTATTCAAACCTTGTTCGGATATGTGTATTATCATCTTCACTAATGACATACTAATCTATTTGAGGAATGTAGAAGATCATGCTAGTTATATCAGAATAGTTCTCCAGACTTTAAAAGATAGAAAGTTGTATGTTAAGTTCTTGAAATGTGAGTTTTGGCTTGAGTCTGTGGCATTCTTAGGCCATATTGTATCTGGAGAGAGAATTAAAGTTGATACTAAGAAAATAGGGTAGTGCAGAATTGGCCTAGACCCACATCTCCAACTGATATTAGGAGTTTCTTGAGTTTGGTTGGCTATTATAGAAGGTTCATGGAGGGGTTCTCATCTATTTCATCCCCTTTGACCAAGTTGACTCAAAAAATAGTGAAATTTCAATGGTCTAAAGCTTGTGAGAACAGCTTTGAGAAATTGAAAAAGAGGTTGATTACCCAGGTTTTGACCTTACCATAAAGTACTCAAGGTTTTGTTGTTTATTATGATGTGTCTAGAGTTGGTTCGGGTTGTGTGTTAATGCAGAACGAAAAAGTTATAGCTTATTCCTCCAAATAGTTGAAGGTTCATGAGAGGAACTACCCAACCCATTATCTGGAGTTGGCTGCCATAGTTTTTGCTTTGAAAATATGCCGCCATTACCTTTATGGTGTAAATGTGGATGTGTTCACCGATCACAAGATTCTTCAGTATGTGTTTACTTAGAAAGAGCTTAATCTCAAACAAAGGAGGTGGTTAATTAGAATTACTCAACGATTATGACATGAGTATTCTTCAACACCTAGGTAGGGCTAATGTTATTCTTGATTCCTGAGCAAGTTGTCTATGGGTAGTATCGCCCATTTTGAGGAAGATAAGAAAGAACTAGAAAAGGATATGCATAGACTTGCACACTTGGGAGTTCGCCTAATGGATTCCACAGAAGGAGGAGTAGTGGTGATAAATGGAGATGGATCATAATTAGTGTCACAAGTAAAAGAGAATCAGGATCAAGATCCAATTTTGCTTGAATTGAAGGCAAATGTTCATAAGCAAAACGTAATGGCTTTTGAACAAGGGGGAAATGGTGTATTGAGGTACCAAGGTAGATTGTGTGTACCAAGGGTAGATGAACTCCAAGAGAGGATCATGGAGGAAGATCACAACTCCAGATATTCCATCCATTCGGGTTCCACAAAGATGTCTCGCAATTTGAGAGATGTTTATTGGTGGAGTGGTATGAAGAAGGGCATTGCAGAGTGTGTTGTTAAATGTCTGAATTGTCAACTAGTTAAAGTAGAGCATCAAAGGCTTGGTAGTTTGGCTCAAAATCTAGAACTTATGGAATGGAAGTGGGAGATGATAAACATAGACTTCATCACAGGTTTGCCAAGGTGTCGCAGGCAGCATAATTCTATTTGGGTAATTGTCGATAGAATGACAAAGTCAGCCCACTTTCTGCCGGTAAAGACTACCCATTCAGTAGAAGATTATGCTAAGTTGTATATTCAAGAGGTGGTAAGACTTCATGGGGCTCCGGTCTCCATTATTGCAGACAAAGGTGAGCAATTTACTGCATAGTTTTGGAAGTCATTCCTCAAAGGCTTAAGTTCAAAGGTGAACTTAAGTACTACATTTCATCCTCAGACAGACGGGAAAGCAGAATGCACTATTCAGACATTATAGGATATGTTGAGGGTGTGCGTGATCAATTTCAAGGGTAATTGGGATGATCACCTACCTCTCATAGAGTTCACTTACAACAATAGTTGCCACTCTAGCATCCAAATGACTCCTTATAAATCTCTTTATGGGAGAAGATGTAGATCTCCTATTGGACAGTTTGAAGTTGTTGAAGCACGTTTTATAGGACCAGATTTAGTTCATCAAGCTATGGATAAGATGATAGTCTTCCAAGAGAGGTTGAAAATGGCGCAGAGTCATCAGAAATCCTACATTGATGTTAGAAGGAGGCAACTAGATGATTGGGTCTACTTGAAAGTTTCACCCATGAAAGGTGTTATGAGATTTGTAAGAAGGGGAAGCTTATTCCCCGGTATATTATCCCTTACAGAATATCAAAAAGGGTTGGTAATGTAGCTTATGAGTTGGAACAATCACAATAATTAGCAGCGGTTCATCTAGTATTTCACATTTCAATGTTGAAGAACTACATGTGAGATCCTTCATTGATCATACCAACTGAAGATATTGGGATCAAGGATAGCTTATCTTATGAAGAGATTCCGGCCCAGATTATAGATCACCAAGTTCGTAAGTTGAGGACTAAGGAAGTAGCATCAGTCAAACTCCTTTGGAGGATCCAATTTGTTAGGAGGATACTTGGGAATCTAAGGAGGATATGAAGAAGAGATATCCACATCTCTTCGAATCCAAAGAAGTTCCAAATTAAGATACCAATCCTTTTCTTGGCATTTTATTTATAAGTTGGCATGTTGTAATTGCATTGTGCTTAATGGGTGTTTGAACTATATGTTTGATGCTACGCACTTAGCTTACTAAGAGTATGCTCATTCAAGGAAGAATGTTCCCAAATGGGAGATATTGTAACACCCCGTAACTAGAAAGAACTAGAGAGAAGTTAAAAATTGGAAATAGTCATTTGTTGAAATAATATAAGATCTGGAAAATTTGTTAAGTATGTGAAGTTGGGTTTTTGGTCAACTTCAAATAACCATAACTCCTAGCTCAGGATGACTTATGTATGTTTCTAGATATCATAGAAAAGATATTGGAATAATTTTTTTAACACCGTCGAGTTTCAGTGATTCTAAGTTTGTATGAGTGAGATAAGCCCATTTGCATTTGGGCTGTTCAAATAAGGAAAGTCTAATCCAAATTTTAGAAGGGCATTTTGGTCTTTTCCATACCCCTTGACTTAATTTCGCTTTTTGGTAATTCATTTGGGTCTAAACTAATAGGATTCAGTTTACACTTTTAGGATATTTAGTTAGGGTTTTAGAGAAGAGAAAAAAAGAAGAGAAAGGAGGAGAAGGAACAAGAATCGTCAAGTTCTACAAGAATTGCTTGTGGATTTCATTAAGGGGTGATCCCTACGAGGTATGTCAGCATTGGGTTTGTTCACCTGCACGCCAAACATGTTTATTTCAGTATGATTTTCGTCCTAAAAGATTGAGACTTTGATGTTCTTGAGTTGTATTCTTGAATTTCTTTCGTTCTCGAATTTGGGATGAGATTGAGGAGTTCTTGAAAGTTTAAGGTTGATTGTTAGAGTTCTTTTGAGTTAGATTCTTGTGTACATGTGTTGGGTATCCAAATCTAAAGAGGAATTGAGAAAAAGAATCTAATTTCGGTGATTTGGGTTTTGGAAATGAAAAAGGAACAAGTCAAGTAAATATGGGTACAAGGTCTGCGTCATAGACCTGTTCCTCGAGATTGACAAATTTTCTCCGCATCACGGAGTGGTCACAAACTATTCTACCTCAAAAATTATTTAGAGGCCAAATAATGAAATGCATCTCCGCGTCGCGAACATGCTTTCAGACAATGATATCTTGACCTTTTCTCATGTTTAACTATCTAAAAATAGTTCTAAACATCATGAGATCTTTCCTATCACAAATCACAATCCTTGAATCCATAATTCAATTCAAGGATCAGTTAATAGTCAACCCAAGAGAAGTTAAGAGCCAAGTCAAAAGAAGTTCATAGAGTCTTCCAAAAGTCATTAACAAATGTTTTAACCTTGTTTTAAGACTTGTGTTTTGAGTTGAGTAAAGAATAAAGTTTGAAGTTCATTTCTTCAAAAGAGTATATCGGGACTATGTATTCCCAAAGAGTAAATTGTTTTCACATTTAAAGAATAAAGGAAACCTTGATTTCCAAATAGCCCTTGAGCTAGTTTTCAGTTGAAGAGTAAATGTTGTCACAATGTAGCAAGAGAAGAAACTTTGATTTCCAATAGAAGCCTTTGAGCTAAGTTTTGAGCAATTATCTCAAACCACATAAAGAAGTATGTTTTTAAAAATAAGAGCTAGTATCATATTTTGGGAGTAATATTGAGCACCGATATGGGGGAGAGTTCAGACAACTCCCATCCCCGATAAACCATGCAGCCACCATGGGTAGAAAAGGGTTATACTTTTTAGATGATTCCTTAGTGCTTTTTAGCATAGACTAGTGGATCCACTTAGTAGTCAGGTTCTATACCCTCGGCAAGGTATAGGACGGCCCTGGCAGCGTGAGACAAAATGTTGTATCATCACAATAACTCTTACGTGATGGTTGTCGCTTAGAAAAACTCCCACAAAAGTATTTGTATTCTTATGAACACAGTTTAATTGTATTTTTACATACATTTCAGAGTTATATTTGTATCTTTGCATACACACAAAGTATTATTGTATTTCCAAATTCACAGAGTTGACACCCATGTTAAAAAAGCTTTTTTTAATATTGCACTTGTTTTATACTGTTTTATATTGTAATGAGTTCAGTTAAGTTTGAGTTGAGTTGAGCCAGGTATGTTCTTCATTTCCTTTCAAGCTTATGTCTTGTTTTAGAATTCCCCTCGCATACTCGTACATTCAATGTACTGAATCCATTTGGCATGCATCTTCTTATGATAGACACACAGGTAACCAGGATCAACACCCAACACATCATTGATCTAGTTGAGTTGAGTTATTGGTGATCCTCTTTGCTTTTAGATGATCCCCTTTGTCATTATTTTATGATTTTAGTTCATTAGGATGTCATAGGTCTTGTCTTGACATCCATCTCAATTGTTTAGAGGCTTCATAGATAGACAGTCAAATATTAGTTCATTCTTCATTATCTTGTTATTGGCTTTTGTTCAGATTTGAGTTGCCACTTTGGCTAAGTTAAATGTTTATTTCTAAAACATTATGAGTTTAGTTTGAGACAGTTGAGTTATCATGCATTTGAATGAGATTTTAAAAACATTTCAACACAATCAAAGTTTGCATTTCAAAAGCGGAAGTCTAATACAGTTATCTCAAAAACTATCTAATACAATAGAATCTTGGGACACAACCCATACAACAAAGTTCAAAACTTAAAATGAAAAGAACATAAGAGAAACGGTGGCCAAATCCTTGGATGCTATGAGGACTCACAAATATTTAACCTTGCCTCTACTAAAGATCCTAGCCACGGGAATGAGCATAAACATTATCAGTCCCTACATTTGGATAAGAAATGTAGGCAAGAGTATGCATTAGTACAAGAATATACTAAATATGATAACTTGCATAAACAACATAACCATAAGGTTAGACATCATAAGTCAAAAGGAATAATCAATGCACATAATAAATCATCATAACATAGGAGGAGTACTTCTTGAAGTAACCTCAATTCATCGTTAGTCAAGTCTTGGGTGACTCCCTCTAGTCTTACATATCATGGAGGACAACTCAAGAAACAATTCAATATAAGCATTCATCATAACATTTACATACTAATCTTGCTTTCTTTTAAAGACATGGGGAATCACCTCTTTGCCTAACTTATAAAGGCTCATGGGTACTCGCTTCTTGCCTTGATATAAAGGATCATGGGTACTCGCCCCTTTCCTTACTGTAAAGGCTCATGGATATTCACCTTTTATCTTTATTACTTTGGGATCATGGGTAGGCACCCCTTGTCCAACTTACATCATAGAAACGTGGGTAGTCGCCTGTTGTTCAACTTTAAGGAATAAGGGTAGTCGCCTCTTATTCTACTAGAAGGAATATGGGTAGTAACCTCATACCCTTCATCATATGAAATGGCTATTCGCCTCATGTTTTCTAACATAAAAATATGGGTAATCTCATCATATGAAATGGGTATGGCCTTTTGCCTCATCAATTTCATAGTATGTTAACTTAAATTCATTTTAGGTGAGCAATCCTTTCAACTGAGAATCATTCAATGTGAGCAAGCCTTTTACATTCATACATACATAAGAAACCATGTTGGTAAATCCCATCCACAACAATCACATCTATAATCAACAATTCATACATAAGCTTTACTCTCAAAGCCATTCTTATCCTAAATTATCACATAAGCTTCACTCTCAAAGCCATTATAATCATAAATCATCATATATGCTTCAATGTCAAAGCAATTCATAATGTACCTTATCAATCCTATAAGAATACATCTAAATCCATAATTTCTCCTCTCATAGCATAAAACTTGTTTACATTAATTTCATCTTATAAATATGGGTTAGGCATGGGTACATGGATATTCATCACAAAAGAATTGAATCAACTCAATTCATGCATAATCAATCATGATTCACACAATTGAATCAACATTCACAAAGACCCACAACTTAGAAGAAAAACCTAACTCAAATTGGGGAATTCTACTTTTTAATTGGGAGAACTTAGGGGCTCCATGGATGCAATGATTCCATGAATGAAAATCTATCATACCTAGATATCAAACCCCAGAAAAGCTTGAAGAAAGGAGACTTGACCTTGAGCCCTAGCTTCAACCCTTCTTCTTTTTCAAGTTCTTGAGAGAAAAATATTTTGGAGAGGAAGAACCAATTCATTTTTGGTGAATTAAGAGAATGACTTGAATGGGTGAGTTTTAGGGTTGAAATAACTTTTGTAGGGGTCCTAGGCTTGGGTAAAATGTCATAGCTTTGATTTAATTAAATCTTGAAAAGACCCATAAACCCCTAAATTAAAAAATGTCGACCCACCTTCACGACTGGCTTCACGAGTCGTGGTCCTTGACAAGTGGCTTGGCTTGCCACCCTTAAGCTCAACTTCCCACATGCCCACCTCCACGAGCCGTCAAGGCCTTTACAAGCCGTCAAGTGGTTCGTGGGAGGAGGATGCCTTAATATTCACATTCCCTAGCCTTTCACAGACATCACCATGGCCCATGGTCGCTACCACGAGCTATCTTGGTTGTCATGGGAGGTGAGCTCCACTTGGACACTTACTGTGAGAGTACACAAGTCGTGGTTCCCTTCACGGCCCGTGAGGGGCTCCATGTATTGTGCCTTGGCTCCATGGAGGGCTAGTGACCTCCCACTTGACTCATCTCTTATCCCACTAGATTCTGAGGTGTTACATTATCTCCCCCTTGGGATTATACATCCTCGAATTGAAATCTAGACATCTCTTAAAGCAAAAGACTCAAGACTGGCAGCCCATTATGCATGCAATCACATAAATACACATCTCCAAGAAGGAAACATCAACTCTAAGACAAAATATACTCATATCTTTATATCATGAAGTTCATATGCAACTCATAATCAAATGCATATTTTCAAGGATGAAACATTATATCAACTCCAAGCTAAAGCATGTTCAAAACATCATATCATGGTCTATATGCAATTCATACTCATAGGCACATAAACATAAAGAAATTAATCAAGTTGACTCATTTTCTCAAAACTTAAGCTTTTCATGAACATGAATCATAAGGAAATCATGGGAATATCTAAGACACACATGACACAAAAATAGTAAATAGTGAGGAACTAAATACTTCAAGCTAGAATAGGAGTAGAAGGAAAAAAATGAGGATATCGGGACATCAGATTGGCCTCGACCTCGGCCTCCCAAGTAGCACCCTCAACTAAATGTTTCCTCCATAACACCTTCACGAAAGCAACTTCCTTGTTTCTCAACTTCTTGACTTGCGGTATAAAATCTCAACCAGAACTTCTTCATAAGAAAGATTCTCATTAACGGAAATTAAATGAGCAGATTTCATCATTCGGTCTACTATAACCTAAATTGAATCATATTGTCACCAAGTAAGTGGCAATTCTACTTTGAAGTTCATATTCAAATCTTCCCACTTCCAAGTAGGAATACTAATGTCTTGGTAAAAACCTCCCAGTTTTTTGTGCTCAACTTTTACTTGTTGTAAATTAAGACATTTAGCCACAAATTCCACAATATCCTTTAGCCACAAATTCCACAATATCCTTCTTCATCCAATTCCACCAATAGATCTCCCGCAAATGACGGTACATCTTGGTGGCTCCCGGGTGAATGGAATACCGAGAACTATGGGCTTTTGACAAGATATGTTCCCTTAAGTAATCTAAATTAGAAAGACACAAACAACCTTGACATCTAAGGACACCATCTCCCCCTTTGGAGAAAGCCTCAACAGACTTTGTAAGTACCATTTCTTTCAATTCAACTACGTTCATGTTAAGACATTGCTTAGCTTTCACATTCATCACAAAAGACGATTTTGATTCATTGTGAACCATAAAACCACCCTTGGTAGAGTCTACTAACTAAACTCCCAACCGAGCTAATCTATGAATATCTTGAACCAACTCTTTTTAATCATCTCCAAGATGAGAAACACTACCAATAGATAACCAACTTAGAGCATACACCACTAAATTTTCCTTACAGGATTGATATAGAACACTCATATCATAATATTTTAATAACTCAAGCCACCTTCTTTGGTGAAGATTTAGATCCTTTCGATTAAACACATATTGCAAACTCTTGTGGTCAGTAAAAACATCTACATGAACACCATACAAATAATGCCTCCAACTCTTTAAGGCAAAACTGACCACCGCTAGTCTGAGGTCATGGGTAGGATAATTATTCTCATGAATCTTAAGTTGCCTTGAAGCATAGGCAATGACTTTCCCATTTTGCATAAGCACACATCATAACCCAATTCTAGAGGCATAACAATAAACCATAAAACATTCCTCTCTTCTGATAAAGTCAACACCGAAGCGGAAGTAAGTCTATCCTTTTATTCCTGAAAACTCTTTTCACAAGCTTCAAACCATATGAACTTAGCTTTATTTTGAGTCAATGTTGTCAATGGAGAGGCAATCGTAGAAAACCCCTAAACAAATTTTCTATAGTAACTAGACAAATCCAAGAAACTCCTAATATCCGAAGGTGATAGAGGTCTAGGACAACTCTTGACTGCATCTGTCTTATTAGGATTTACCTCAATACCCTTACTAGAAACAATGTGACCCAGAAAATCCACAGACCTAGCCAAAACTCACATTTGCTAAACTTTGCAAAGAGTTGTCCTTCCCTAATGATTTGCAACAATATCCTAAAATGATTAATATGATCATCCTCACTTCTAGAATAAATCAATATATCATAAATGAACACAATTATAAATGTATCAAGGTACTGTCTAAACACCCTATTCATAAAATCCATAAATGTTGTCAGAGCATTAGTCAAACCAAAGGACATCACCAAAAACTCAAAATGACCATATCGGGTTCTAAAATCCATTTTTGGAATATCTTTTTCCTTCACCCTCAATTGGTGATAACCCAATCGGAGGTCAATATTAGAAAAGTAACTTGCCCCTTGAAATTTGTCAAACAGATCATCTATCCTTGGAAGAGGATACTTATTCTTAATTGTAACCTTATTCAATTGGTGGTAGTCTATACATATTCAAAGAGAACCATCCTTCTTCCTAATAAACAAAACTGGAGCACCCCATGGAGAGATACTCGGTTGGTTGAACCCCTTAACCAACAAATATTTCAATTGCTCTTTCAATTATTAGGTTTTGCCGGAGCATTTCTATAAGGAGGAATAAAAATAGGATGCGTATCTGGGAGAAAGTCAATACCGAAGTTTATTTTCCTTTTAGGAGGATTACCAGGTGGGTCATCTGGGAACACTTTCAAAAACTCATTCAGAAGGGGACCCACTCAAGAGTAGGGGTTTCAGAATCTACAACCTTCACCCTAACTAGATGGTAAATGCAACTATTAGAAATCATGTTTCTAGCTTTCAAAAAGGAAACAAACTAGCCCTTAGGCATATAATGTCCCCCCTTCCATTCTAGGATAGGCTCATTCAGAAAATGAAACATGACTACACAAGTTCTACAATCAATAGAAGAATAATATGAGTGCAGCCAATCCATACCAAGGATAACATCAAAATCTAACATATCTAGCTCTATTAGATCAGTAAGAGTAACTCTATGGGATAAGGAAATGGGACATCTTCTATAGACCCTCTTTTCCATAACTAGATCACCAACAAGGGTAGAGATAGAAAAAGGTTCTACGACACATCTGGGAGAACATCAAACCTCATAGCCACATATGGCGTTATAAAAGACAAAGTAGCACTGGGATCAGTAAAGCGTAAAAATTAAGTTGGAAAACTTTCAACATATCGGTAACCACATCTGGAGAACCCTTTTGTTCACCACTAGTCTGTAGTGCATAAAACCTTTTTTACTTAGGAGAATTTAAACCCGAATCAATGAAACAGGATAAAGAATAGGGTTGAGCCCTACAACTACTATCTATTTCATTCTTAGCAACTAAAGGATAATCCCTTATCTTGTGGTCTATCTTACCACAACCAAAACAAGCATTGGAACCCATTAGAAACTTGCCCTTATGTTTTCTTCCACACTTAGCACAATTAGGCAATAGAGACCCACTACTATTTCCACATTAAGGCTTAGGGTTAGACACCCTCTCATTGTTAAATCTTGGAGGAGCCTTAGAAGAACCTTTCACGAAAAACCTTTGTCGAAACCTTGAACAACCACTTCCACCAAACCTAGAGTTACCAGCATTGGTTCTTACGCTCTTTAGTTCCCTAGATTTCTCCTTAATAATTTCATCCCTAATCTATTGAGCATGAACCATAAGACATGAAATATCCATGTCAAGGACGAGCATAGAGGTATGAAATTCTTTCACAATCAATTCGGACACTCCTAAAATGAACTTACTCATTCTTGACCTAGAGTCTGCCACTATAGATGGAGCATACTTCAACAACTGTGTGAACCTCAAAGCATATTATTTCATACTCATGTTCCCTTATCAAAGATTGATAAATTCAAGCACCTTAGCCTCTCTCATCTCAAGAGGAAAGAACCTATCAAGAAAAGCAAACTTGAACCTTTCCCATTCTATGGGACTCGCATCTTTCGGTCTTTCTTTCTTCCATTGGTTGAACTAAATTTGAGAAACACCCTAAAGTTGGTAAGCGTCCAGTTCCTCCTTTTCCACTGGCTTCACTCCTATAATAGCCAACACCTTGTAGACCTTATCAACGAACTCTTGAGGATTTTCATCAACCTTAGAACCATAGAATTATGGAGGATTCATCCTAGTGAAATCCCTAACTATAGATGCTGTCGTAGCCACATTTAGGTTCATGGGGACCACCACCTCCCTATTGGCTTGGGCTGTCACTTCTTGAGCCAATAATTGAAAAGCATTCCTAAACTCTGCATTAGTTACTTGCTCGGCCAAAGGGTCAACCATAGCTTGAAGAGCTCGAGGAGGAGTTTTTTCAACCACATTGTCTCCCTCATTCCTTCTAATAAAAGATTTTCGAGTAGTCATATCCTGTAGACCATCGAGTAAGGATTAGGAGAGAGATCTTATAGAGCTAAACTCTAAGGATTAGGAGAGAGAGCTTAGAGAGTTAAAATCTATCACATGACTTAGAGTGAAGAAAGAAGTGAAGTTTCCTAAACATCTAGTAGCCTCTCATTCATAAATGTGGTGCGCTTCAAACTTATAAACAAGACTCTACTTGGCATGGTTTATGAGACATCCTAGAACTATTCTTAACCTTGTTCTCTGATCACCAAGTTTGTCACGACCCATGGGTACCCCTTAGACGTATCATGGAGTACAAGACCTCGAGAGGCCTCAAATAAGCCACTTAGTTTTCATAGTCAAGATAATAGATAAATGAGATTTAAAAAACATTTCAATAAAATCAAAGTTTGCATTTCAAAAGCGGAAGTCTAATACACTTGTCTCAAAAACCATCTAATACAATAGGTTCTTGGGATACAACCCATACAACAATGTTCATATCTTAAAATGAAAAGAACATAAGAGAAATGGTTGCCAAATCCTCTGATGCCATGAAAACTCAACAATCTTCAACATTGCCTCTACTAAAGATCCTAGCCATGGGGATGAGAGTTGACACTGCCGGACCACACATTTAAATAAGTAATGTAGGCAGGAGTATGTGTTAGTACAAGAATGTACTAAATACGATAACTTGCATAAACAACATAAACATAAGGTTAGACATCATAAGTCATAAGGCATAATGAATGCACATAATATATCATCATAACATAACAGGAGTACTTCTTGAAGTAACCTCAATTTGTCCTTAGTCAAAATTTAGGTAACCGCCTCTAGTCTTACATATCATGGAAAGAAACTCAAGCAACAATCCAAGCTAATCATTCATCATAACATTTTACGTACTATTCTCGCTTACTTTTAAAGACATGGGGAATATCCTTATTGCCTAACTTTTAAAGGCTCATGGGTACTCGCCTCTTGCCTTTCTATAAAGGATCATGAGTACTCCCCCATTACTTACTATATAGGCTCATGGGTATTCACCTCTTATCCTTTTTACTTTGGGATCATGGGTAGTCTCCCCTTGTCCAACTTACATCATAGGAATGTGGGTAGTCACCTCTTGTTCAACTTTAAGGAATAAGGGTATTCACCTCTTATTCTATTCTAAAGAATATGGGTAGTCACCTCATACCCTTCATCATATGACATGGGTATTCGCCTCATGTTTTCTAACTTAAGAATATGGATAATTGCCTCATATCCTTCTCATAAAGAGGTCATGGGTAATCACCTCTAGCCTTATCAATTTCATGGTCTTTTAACTTAGATTCATTTTTGGTGCACAATCCTTTCAACCTAGAATCATTTGATGTGAGCAAGCTTTTCACATTCATACATACATAAGAAATCATGTCGGTAAATCCCTTCCACAACAATCAAATATATAATCAACAATTCATACATAAGCTTTACTCTCAAAGCCATTCTAATCCTAAATTATCACACAAGCATCACTGTTAAATCCATTCAAATCATAAGTCATCATATATGCTTTAATCTCAAAGAAATTCATAATGTACCTTATCAATTCTATAAGAATACATCTAAATCCACAATTTCTCATTTTGATAGCATAAAACCCGTCTACATCAATTTCATTTTAGAAACACGGGTTAGGCATGGGTACATTGAAATTCATCATAAAAGCACTGAATCCACTCAATTCATACATAATCAATCATGATTCACTCAATTGAATCAACATTCGCAAAGATCCACAACTTAGAAGAAAACCCTAACTCAATTTGGGAAATTCTACTTTTCCATTGGGATAACTTTGGGGCTCCATGGATGGAAGGATTCCATGGATGAAAAGCTATCATACCTTGATATAAAATCCCACAAAATCATGGATAAAGGAGACTTGATCTTGAGCCCTAGCTTCAACCCTTCTTCTTCTTCAAGTTTTAGAAAGATAAATATTTTGGAGAGGAAGAACCCAACTTCTTTTTGGTGAATTAAGAGAGTCACTTGAATGGATGAGTTTTGGGGTTAAAATAACTTACATAGGGGTCCTAGGCTTGGGTAAAATCATATAGCTTATATTTAATTAAATCTCGAAAAGGCCTATTAGCCCTTAAATTAAAAATTGTTGACCTACCTTCACGAGTTGCTTCACGAACCGGGGTGGAAGTCGTGTTCCTTGACCATTGGCTTGGCTTTCCACCCTTAAACTTAACTTCCCACACTCCCACCTCCACGAGCCGTAAAGGCCTTCAGGAGCCTTCAAGTGGCTAGTGAGAAGAGGCCGCCTTAACATGCACATTGCCTTGCCTTTCACGGACATCACCATGACCTATAGTCCTTACCACAAGCTATCTTAGTGGTCATGGGAGGTGAGATCCACTTGGCCACACACTATGAAGGTCCACAAGTACTACCACGAGCTGTGGTGCCCTTCACAGCCCGTGATGGGCTCCATGAAGGGTGTCTTGGCGCCATGGAGGGCTAGTGACCTCCCAATTGACCCATCTCTTATCCCACTAGATTCCAAGGTGTTACATTAGTGGGAAAAAATTTTGGGAAGGTATTAATATCCCAAAGGATACAAGTTGTATGGAGTGGAGACTAGAGTTCTAAAAAGTCTTGGAGAGTTTAGAATAGTGAGTAGATCATTTTACCTTTGAGAAGAACACTTTTGTAGTTCTTTGGGTATATAATTTGAAGCTTGAATTTGATCAATTGAAGTTGAATCCCAAGTAGGCTTACTCTTAATTTTTTGATTTCAAGTTACCAATGGCTTTTTAATGAAAGGAATACTTTTTTTTACTTATTATAATAGGTGGAAAAAACCCCAAGATATAGGGTTGGTCAAATGGGGTTGGGTTTTGATTTAATGTAGTGGTATTGTGCTATGATCTATTTTATTGTTGTTCATGTATGAATTTGGTCTAATTACCACGGGGTTACCTTATGGGTTAGGGTTGCCAACCTAATTCCTACTTCTAATCTCCGGTTGATGCTTGAGAGAGATTAATTAGAGTGGGTAATTAGTTCAATAGTAGCAATTTAGGATTGATGTCTATGGTTTGTTTAAAAAAGAGGTCATGGGTCGGATCTATTTTCCCTATTATTGAAAGAGAGAGTAGAGTAAGGTAATGGGTTATTTAGATATGGCATATAGATGAGACTGAAAGGAGATTCTATGTATAGATGCTTTGAGATCGAAAGATTATTAGCGTCAATGATGATGACTTATCCTATTCATGATTGCTCATCTCTATATAGCAGCACAATCACCTTTTTGTGACATCGATTTATAATCCCTACACCCCTAGATTGCTTTTTAACTCTTGATTTTTTTATAATTTTAGGTTAATCTCGATAATTGATAACCAATGCTTTATATTTAGTTGGTGTTACCATCCACCCAATTTTTCTAACTATTAAAAATGAGCTAATTTAAAGTTCAAATTTTTGATAAGGAATTCTCGCGATATACCATTCATTGCAGAATTCGACCTACTCTTTGTTTGATTTTTACTAACTACGGTCGCTCACTCTTTTAATTGGTTTTAAAGGGTGATTTGAGCATTATAAAAAATGGTGCCACTGCTGGGGAGTAGTTGTTGAGATTTGTAATTGAGAAATTATATTTTAATTTGGTTTACATGTAGTAGATTGTTGTTTGGTGTTGTTGTTGGCTGATTTGCAGATTGACAAGATTAGCGACCACGGGAGTGACAACGATACTCACTATGGTAAAAATGAAAATTTGATTGATCTGAATGACTTGCCCATTCATGTCATTAAAACCACAAGGGTAATTCAAATACCTCTTACAATCGGGAGGACGGTGTTACACATCACTGGAACTATGATACAATTTCTACAAATGAAAGGAATTTTGAGGGGCCGAGGTCATAAAGACCCCCATTAGAACCTTAGGAATTTCAAGGATGTGTGTGGACCCATTATGTTCAAGAATATCTCCCAAGAATATATAAGATTGAGGTTATTCCTGTTCTAGATAATGGGAGAGGTGACAAGATGGTTGGCAAAGTTGCCAATTAGTTCTATTACTTCGTGGGATGAGCTAAATAAAGCATTCTTGGAGGTTCTTTCCACCCTCGAAGATGGTTAAACTTCTCCACCAAATCCAAATTTTCAAATGTATTAGAGGTGAGCCTTTGCATGAAACGTAACTGAGGTTCAAGAAGTTTCTTTTACAATGTCTAATGAATGGCTTTCTGGAAAATTTGCAGTTGTAATACTTTTATTGCAGCCTTGATTTAATCAATAAAGGTGTTGTTGATCACTTAGTCCATGGTGAATTTATGAGAAAATCATATGGTGTAGCTGCTTTGTCACCAAATGATATGACTAAGGTTAACCGAGCATGGCATACTAGAGGGGATTAAATGTCTCTTCTACAAGTGGGTTTGAGCAAAGAACAAATCAAGAAGAACTATTAAAGGGATGAAAACATGGCAGTATACTGAGCCAAATTGATTTGTTGTCTAAACATGTCGTGGTAGGTGGAACCAGGTCAGTGTATGCAATTGGAACCAACAGTGGGCAGTTCCCGAATGATGCCAAATTCGAGGCATTATATAATTAAAAAGTTCAATACTTGGGAAATCAAGTTGGAGAGAGGGGGTTCTCACAACAATGTGGGAACCAAGATTTGAACAATGATAGAGAAAGGGATTAGAAAGACAGGCATGCTGGAAATTGGAGAGATAGGGAGATGAAAAAAGATAGAAATGTGCCTCCCATGATTGTGCCTCCCATGATTATCCACGCCCTAATGAATCAGCTGGACTAGAAGGAAGCCGTATGGAAGACATGCTTGTAAGGATCTACAACAAGGTTGAAAGGTCAGATAAAGTGTTGAACGATTTAAAAAATGACATCACCACTTTATCTCCATGCTCAGTTTCTATCAAGCAGCTGGAGACCCAACAGATCAAATTTCCACTCATCTAGGTCCAAGGCAAAAAGGAACTTTGCCTAATTACACCATCTCGAACATCAAAAATAATTGTTGAGTTTGAGAAATATGTCGTGCCACGATGCTAAATAAGGTGCTTCTTTAGAGGCAACCCATGTCTTTATGTTCCTGCTGCTTCCAAATAAAGTTTATTATGAATGTAGGTTTATAAGAGGTTGGGAGATTGAAAAGGGAAACATAGTCATGCAAAGCCCAAAAAGCAATTCATCGACGACATTAAGCGGCCTAATTCTTGTCTGCATTTTGAGCTTGAAAAGATTGAAAAGTGCACTGTCAAGATAGGTGATCAGAACTCACAAGGGAAATTCGCCAAAGTGCACTAAGCAGATTTCATTGGGTCCGCCATCTGCCTTCAGATTTGGTGTTTGTTTAGGAATGTTCGGTGAGCTTAAGCTTCAGTTGGCAATTTGTCGAACATGTTCGGCAACATTAGTCATGATCGCCAAACGGGCTGGATATAAAAAGGCCAAGAGTCTTTTTAAATTCAAAAATAGGTATCTTTGAAATTTGTGAGCTTTTTAGAATCCTTTCTCTTGCATCATGCATTCTGAGTGCTTGTGAGCTTCGTGTGAGTATATTGAAGGTGATATGAGTGCATTTTCATGGAGTTTATGTCAAACCAACCCTGATCCCTCAATATCTTGATAAATTTCGGCTTAAAGGTTGATGTTTCAACTTTTTGTTGTTACTTTTAAGTTTAGAAGGCATGTATGGTGTGGGCTTGAGCCCTTTAACTATGATTAAGTGTCTGATTTCAATGGGTAAATTGTTGGAATTTAACTGTGCCAGTGTGATTTTAATTATGAATGCCTATAAAATTGATGAATCATGACTGTATTGGTTAAGTTGCTGAATTAAATTTCTTAATTTGTGGGGTCTATGTCTAATTTGATGACAATAAAGTCTAAGGAGCTTAGTGTTGACCCAATTGCATGACTTTTCCCAATGACAGATAGGGTGACTACTTTCCTTAGGACGAATCATCAGCAATTCTTAGAGATAAAGTGGGGGAAATCTGAGTGCCCATGGGTAGGAAAGCATACAGGTGGATTGTAATATTTGGGTGGGGGGGGGGGGGGGGGGGGGGAATAGTATTTGTTGTATATGTTGGTTTTTCTATAAAAAAGTTGACACTGGGCTGAAATTTCCTATTTTGCGAGCTTTTCTTAGTTTGCAAAGGAAGTTAGGCAAATCGCCGAGTAAGACCTACCTCACCTTCTTTAGCATGCGCATGGCCTTGGGTATGGTTCCATTCTGCAGGCTTGTCTTAGTCCGCCAAACCCACTTGGTGAATGATCGAGTGGGAGAGGACGTCGCCCTTGATGGTTGTTACTTTCCCTTTTGCAGTTCAGTTTTGGCAAACTTGTCTTAGCCCGCTGAAACAAACTCAGTGAATTGCCGAAACCAGCAGAAGTTCCCTTTAGAGGGAAAACTGATGTTAAGATCACACCAGTCTCTTTTTCTGACATTCTTCAGATTGAGGCCGAGGATTTGAGAGATGATGTGGATTGGAGGATGCCGCCACCACGTGACTCCACTCCAGTGGTTAACCCTGTTACTCTAGCACCTGAGACTAACACACATGCTCCTTTTGTAGAGCAGACGGGTATTCCCATATTTCCATTTGTTGTTGGTTGTTATGTTTCTGCACCTATACAACCTGTTGTTGCTGCCACTGCTATTATGAGGCATCCCCTTTGATGTTTGCATAATAAATGACACAACATCCGATGCAAGTGTCGACGATAGTGCAATAGTATAATAACCCAACCAAGGGTTGGGGTCATGTCCCAAAGGAGTGGTTTTGAGAATTAATAGAAAAATAAAATTAAGTTCTAACCATTCGTAGCTAAAGCATTAAGGATTAAAAACATTGTAAATTGAAGGGGGACTCAAAAGTGTCAAATATCGATTTAGGGGTTTTGTCACAAATATAGCAAAAACAGTAAAAATAACAAATAAATCTATGAGTGAGAGGGGATTCTTGGGATGTGACCACAATATATATTGGTATAAATCATTGGGTACATGCTTTAGATAGGAAATTTGCAAGATAATAGTGACTAGGCTAAACTTTAGATGGCAATAAGTTCTCTCTCAGGCAACTTACCCCATTTCAAATGGGTTCATCTCGGACACCCATTTGCCATATGAAGGCCAGCCTACACCTTACCCCACTCACTCTCTTGCGCTGAGTGTTAGGATATGGGACTAGGGCTTACCCTCTCGAGCTGAACCTCATGTCGACCCACTCTTTAGGCCATTAGTCTAGCGGTCCTGGTTTCGCGACCTCTCTCTCGAGCAAGCTGAAAACACATGGGTGATTTTGTATTTGCAACTACAAACCCATTAAATTAAACCACAACTGCTAAGTGAAATCACCATTAAAATACATCTAACCTATCAGCAAGCAAAATCCAACAATAATCTCAACACATATTTGCTAAATCACACCCCAAGGATTAGGGTTTTTAGCCACACATCAAGAGATAGAAATTATACCTAAATGAGCTTGAATTCAAATGGGTATGAAGATTTAAGTCTTGTAACAGGCAAAGAGTGAAGAATCCGAGAGACCCAAGTCTAAATCCTTGGAGATCAAACCCTCTTCTTCTTCAAGTTTCAAAACCCTCTCAAATTAAGAGAAAAAGTACTAAAATTATATTAATTATTTCACACTGAAAATATTATGATACTAAAATTTGATACTTAGCTATAACTCCAACGAGTATTTATAGTTTTCAAAAATTTGTGCTGCAGCGGGTCATTCGACGACATTAGTCGGAATTGCCGATCAACTCGGCAATTTGCCCTTTAGTGTAGTTCAGCGGCGTCTTGCACCATCCTTCAGCATCATCGTGCTCTGGGTCATTGGGCGATATAGTACTGCTTTACAGAACTTCTCGATGATGCATTGACTACTCCCTTTTTTCGCCAACTTGATCTTTTCCTTTAAGCACAGCACACTAGAACAGAAGTCGAAGTGAGACCCTTCGACGACTCGCCAAGTGGACTCGATGATCCTCGAGCCTTCATTTTATCGTTCTTTTCAGCCTTTTTGTTCCTTTTTGTGAAGTAGTGTCCATGCTTTCCTTGAAACTTCAAATACCTGAAACTTAAGTGTTTTCATCAGATATTTAGACTAAATAAGCATTTGAGGAAACTATTTCTATTAAAATAAAGCCCTAAATGAGTCCAACTTATGGACTCATCATCCTTTCTCATGTTTCTCGTCCCCCCTTGACCTATTATTTGATATATTAGATATGCAGTCTAGCCCGATAAATTGATATGAGATCTACCCTAGCTGAGAAAGACTTGTCCATGCTTATTGACCAGGTCGTTCAGAAGGCATTAGCTCCTTTGACAGAATAGTTGGTCAAGTGTAGAGGGACGATACTGAGCTATGCCTTGAGACTAGATGATTTGAATGCAAGGATTGAGGCTCAGGAAAAGGGTGGGAGATAATTCTAGTGATGTAGATGCTATGAGGGATGAGGTTTTCACTTTGAGGGAGGAGGTGGTCCAGATATAGTCAATGGACATCTCCACACTTTGGAGTAAGGTTCCCCTTCAAGAGGTGCTCAAGATGACAAGTATTGTGTCTTCCTCTACTTTGGCTAAGGCTACTATGAATATTGAGATTATTATTGATCATGAGAGTGAGAGGTCCGATGAGGAGTTAGCTGAGGAAACAGATGAGTAGGAGCTGAGAGCTTAGGATCATGGGATTATTGAGACATTAATCGAGTTGCATAAGAATGAGGAGGTCATTCTTAAGGATGCACTTGAGAGATCTCTTCACGAGACTTTCAAGGTCGAGTCTAGTGGAGGAACTCAAGACTCTACCATACCTCTTGTTTCTGAGATGGGCACTGATGCCCCTATTGAGCCTCACATACTAACTCATGTAATACTTGTGCAAGGCATCGATGCCCCTCTTGAGACTTCTCCACCCGAGACTCCAGATGAGAGTACTCTTAAGGCATAGCCTTTCAGAGGGACCCTTTCTCTCAGCCTCCCAGGATCTTTATTTGTCTTTCATTGAAGACACTACATTCTATTTTTGGTGGGGTGAGAACCTTCGAGCCAATATTTTCCTTTTGATTTTATTTTGTTTTTTCATATTTTGAACAACTATAGTTTTTTGTTTGTTTATGTTAGAGTGTTCTTTTGGATAAATGTGTCTCTTTACTTCTATCTCGTTCTTTCTTAATGTTGCAACCCCCCATTAGTTCAAATCGATAAATGCTTGGAGTTTTGATAATAAATATGTCTCTTTACTTCTATCAAATTATTGAATAATAATTTAAGGATCGGTTTTGTTCGATATCAATATCTTGAATAGTACCTATGATGAGCATGATGTGCAGTGTTGGTATTGCGAGAATGAAATCATATGGTTACACCTCTGAGTGATCTTTTAGAATCTTTTGTTGACTAGCTACGTTTGGATGTGAGCCTTGCAATGAACATCACATGTATGTTTTTGATCTTTTTGGGATGTGCTAAATGAGTGTATTTCGAAGTGCCATGTGTGCTGAGATTTTACTTGAAAACATGGATGTGGAGTTCTAGAATTTGCCTTGTTTGACCTATTGTGTGAATCTTGGGGAACTTGAGACATGATCTTGGGCAAAAATTCAACGAGGGAACCAAATTGCCCATAATGCATTTTGTGACTACCTTGTGAGGGTGTGAATCCATGTTGGCACCAATTGAGCCTAACTTGTTTGTTGAACACCAAAAGAAACCTCTTGAACCTAATTATCCCTACCTTATAACCAAAAATCCTCTTTGAAGCATTTTGATGTTTGAATAGCCAACTTAGGCGAAAAGTCTAACTTGGGGTTGTTGAAAGGATGAATGAAAACCATGTGAAGGGGAAAAAGGAAGACGAAATGAGACTCAAATCTAAAAGTTCGCAAAAAGAAGGAATCCCTCCTTATAAAAAAATTGTGGGTATCATTCTTTTGATGGAAATAGTTTCAGAAAATGAAAAAGAAAAGTGAATGAAATAAAAGGGATTCCAAATAGTGTGCATGAAAAGTCAAGATTTTAGTTCTCAAATGAAAAGGAAGAAAAAGAACTTGAGAAGAGGTAATGATGATTGCAACAATTCTTTGAAAAGGTAGAAGTCACCAACCTAAATTGACCATACCTTAACCCTCAACCCCATTACAACCCTAAAAGACCCTTGAGATCTTGCATTAACTAGGTTATGTGATGATTGGAAAATATGGGCAAACCTATGGGACAAAGCTTGCATGTGTTTCTCTTTTAAGAGAGTGAGAGTTGCATTGATTCCTATTACTTTGTTGATTTGATTCGTGAGAGCATGGAATCATTCTTGATGTGAGGCCACTTGAATACATTTATTGAAACATGTTCTTGTATTATAAAAGAAGCTAAAGTGAGCTTGAGCTTCTGTTGAGAAAAAATAGTCATCATTTTAAGATTTTTGATCACGATTTAGGGTAAAATGTTGTTGAGAATAATATTGCTACGACGCTTGCATGCTAGCTCTCATTGAATGTTGTCGTAGATACCTTTATTGAGCTTATTGTGTTCTTGATTTACTTGAGGACAAACAAAAGTTTAAATTAGGGTTGTTGATTAGTGGTAGATTGCACGCATTTAAGGTCCATTTAGCTTAATAATTAGTGTCCTCAATGCCTATATTTTTCTATGTATAGTCAAATGTTGATGATTTGCAGCTATGAAGATAATTAGACAAGATAAGGACTGATGCTTGAATGAATGGCCAATTATAAAAAAGAAGTGCAAAGTGAATATTGTTGATCGCCTAATATGAAAGACGGAGCGCCAACTGAGTATGACCTCGCCCAAATTGACACTGCATAGCACTTGTGTCTACCAAGGAAGGTTGGCAAACTCCAGTAGAAAAAGCGATAGGCCAAGTTAGAACGGCGGTCCTAATGCACATCACTGAAAGTGACAGTGTCCAAGGCAAAGATTTAATGCTCGAATGGCAGACTAATTTGGTATTCAGTGATTCCACAAATGTAAAAGGCTGACTCTAACGAGCTTTCCAACTGAGGTTCAAATGCCTAAAGCCTAGAGCATCACAAGGCGAGCTGAGGAGCCAAGGGTGAGCCATCAATCAGTCTTGGCGAACCCGACTAACGTCGTTGAATAAGTTATAAAGTGCATTTTTGGTTAAAATTTTGGGAAAGTATAAATTTCCCAAAGGATACAATTTTTAAGAAGTAGAGAATAGAGTTCTAAAAAGTCTCTAATAGTTTAGAATAGTGAGTAGAACAATTTACCTTTGAGAATAATACTTTTCTAGTTCTTGGGGTTTTATAATTTGAAGCTTGAATTTGATAAATTGAACTTGAATCGAAAGTGGAATTTACTCTTAATTTCTTGATTGCAAGTTACCCATGGTTGCTTTCATGAAAGGTATAGTTCCTTTACTTTTTGTGATGGGTGGCTAAAACACCAAGATCTAGGGGTGATCAAATGGTGTTGGGTGTTGATTTAATGTAGTGGGTATTGTGCAATGCTCTGTTTTATTGTTGTCCATGCATGAATTTTGTCAAATAACTATGGAGTTAACTTATGAGTTAATGTTGCAAATTTAATTCCTACTTTCAATCTCCAATTGATGCTCAAAAGAGATTAATTTGAGTGGGTAATTTGTTCAATACTAGCAATTTAGGTTTGATGTCAATGGCTTGCTTTAAAAAATAGGTTATGGGTTGGATTTATTTTCTCTAATCTTGAAAGAGAGAGTAGAGTAAGGTATTGGGTTGTTTAGAAATGACATATAGATGAGACTGAAAGGAGATTATAGATGTTTTGAGATTGAAAAATGATTAGCATTGATTAATAACATTTCAAAGACACTTCATCCAATACTAAGCGTCAACGATCATTAGTTAGTAATATAACCCAACTAAGTAAGTTGGGGTCGAATCCCACAGGGAGTGGTGCGTATATCAGAATCAATAGAGAAATATGAATATGTCAAGTCAATCATAAGTAAAAATATTTACGAATAAAAGCACAATTCAAGTTTGGGGTGACACAAGTTTCAAATAACAGGGGGTTTGTTTCAACTATCAGCTACAACAATAAATAACACGAAAATAACAAATATAGAGACGGGTTGTTGGGATGTGATTTGATTATGGGCTAAGGTGTACAAATGGGTGATTGCAATCAATAGTGAATAGCTGTAAATTAGTGAATAAGCTAGACTTTAGTGGGGATATGCTTTCTCTCGAACAATATACCCTGAATCAAATTGGTTTCTCTCGAACACCAATAAGCAGCAATTAAGAACAACATTCGCTTTAGTCCATTCACTCTCTCAAGTTGAATGTGTGGAAAAGGGTATAGGATTCACTCTCTCGTGTTGAACCCATAACAACCCAATACCCACAGGCCATCAAATCAGTAATCTTGGTTTTAAAACCTCTCTCTCGAGCAAACCAAAAACACGAAGGTAGAGTTGCATTTGCAACTACAACCCTTTATATTAAGCCACAATTACTTAATGAAATCACTTTTAAACAACATTCAAACTATCAATTAACAATACCCAGCAGCTAAATCAACCCATAATCACACCCCAAGAATTGGGGTTTTAGCTAGACATCATAAAAAGATAGAAATCGTTACCGAATTGTGTTTCCATCAACTGGATAAGATTACTTTCGTCTTTACAAAGGTATAAGATGAAGAACCTTCAACAGCCACTTCCAATTTCTCAGAAATGAAAATCTTCAAAACTTCAAAGCTAAGAAATATTATCTCAATACTCTCAGTTCAAAACAAATAATTCTATTCTAAAAACTATGATATTGAATTATTCATTATTGAAAACTTGATACTAAACTAAGAATTTAAAAGTGTATTTATAGTCGCCAAAAATGTGTTGCAAAGGACCATTTGGCTCAATAAGTTAGGATCACCGATCCACTCGGCGATCCACCCTTTGGTCAATTCCATCGCCTTTCTACTTTGGCCTTCTGCCACTTCAAGGTCTGTAACTTTGAGCGATATAACACTGCATCATGGAATCATTCGGCGACTCATCGACTGCTCATTTCTATCGCCGACTTGATTTTCTCCTTCAGGGCTTGGCACACTAGAACATTAGGTGAGACCATGGCCATTCGGCGGCTCGCCCAATGGGTTAGGCGATCCTCAGGCCTTCTTTTCTTCGTTCTTTTAGTTGCCTTGTTCCTTTTTGCTCATTAGTGTCCATGCTTTGTTCCTCAAACGAAATACCTGAAAATCAAGGATTTACATCAGTTATTGGTACAAAATATGCATTTGAGGACACTAAATTTATTAAAATAAAACCCTAAATGAGTCCAAACCGTGGACTCATCAAGCTTCAATGATGATGACTTAGCTTATTCATTAATGTTAATCATTATAGAGCAGCACAATCACCCCTATGTGACATCGATTTCTGATCCCCGCACCCCTAAATTGCTTGTTAACTCTTGATTACTTCCCAATTTTAGTTTTATCGCGATACTTGATAACCAATTCTTTATATTAAGTTGGTGGTACAATCCACCCAATTTTTCAAACTATTACAAATGAGCTGATTTAAAGTTAAAATTTCTCTGTAAGGAATTCCTTACGATATTCCATTTCTTGTGGGATTTGACCCCGACTCTTTGTTGAATTTTTACTGACTACGATCACTCATTCTTTAAATAGGTTTTGAAGGGTGATTTGAGTGTTATCACCTATGCCCCAAAAAAAGGGACATAGTTGAGCGTTTATCATTGCTTCTTCAAAATAAACCTACTAAGAAACCCTTTGGGAGGCCGATGTGCTTTGGAAATTAGCAAAAGAAATAAGATTTAGGTATGTATGTCTTCATTATTTTTGGGAAGCAATTGTGAAGTGAAAAGTGCCAAATAATTGAAGTTTTTTTATCATTATTTACAAATTTAATACACGCGTCATAATTATAGTGGGTTTCTTAATGGTTGCCAGGAGAAATTGTATTTGGATCAATGTCACACTTAATTCATGTGCACATCGGGGAGGTATAATCTATTTTACTTATTACTCTTTGGAGTAAAGCATGCATTTTTCACAACTTGATTTATGAAATTATTATTAACTTGTGTCCTTTACAAGTGCACTAGACTACATATATTATGTTGTAGATTATTTTTCTACAACGAGCAAGTGCACTAGTCTACATATTTTATGTTGTATATTATTTTTCTACAACAAGCTCTACAACATACTAATAGACATCAAACAAGAGCTTGTTGCAGAAAAATGATATAAAACTTAAAATATGTAGACCAGTGCACTTGCTTGTTGCAGAAATATAATATACAAGATAATTATGTAGACTAGTGCAATTGTAAAAATCACAAGTTTATCATAATTTTATAAATCAAGTTGTGAAAATGAATGTTTGCCAAGAGATTAATAAGTAAACATATTTTACCTCCTCGATGTGCACAATGATTAAGTGCAACATTGATCCAGATACAATTGCACCTATCAACCATTAAGAAACCCACTATTATTATGGTGCATGTATTAAATTGGTAATTAATGATATAAAATTTCAATCATTTTTCACTTTTAACTTCCTAATGGCTTCCCAAAATTAATGAATGCATATATACATAAAGTTTCTTGCTTCTACTTGTTTGAAGGGCACGATGGCCACTCAAAGGGTTTCTTTGCTGGTTTTTCTGAAGAATCAACACCAATAATGCCACCACCAATACTTGAATCTTCATTTTTCACCACAAAAATAATTTGAGCAAGTGTACGTAAGTTAAATCCTTCCTAAATTAGAACCTAGATACATAATTAAACAAATGGTGAAAAATATATACTTATAGCTTGTGGTTGCTTCTTGTTTTTGGATCTCAGTGCCTGCTTCTTAAAGATGTTTTCCAAAGAAGAAGCTCTAAGAGCTTTAGAATTTAGAGTAGGAGAATGACCTCTCTTATTTTATTGTTTTTGTTGATGGAAAATGATTTTTGCAGATAACATGTACAAGTTGGTTTGGTCTTTTTTGTGGATTTAGGGTTGTGGCATTTATGGGTTTTGATGGTGCCATTGCTCCATAGCCATGTGGGGTACGGCAGTTTTTATTCTTGTCAGCAAGGTTAAGGGGTGGAAGAGTTTGGAGTGCCTTCATCGGTCCATGACCATTTGAGGATGAGGGCTGCTCTTGTTGTTGGAGGTGTACTGGTGGTGTTTGGAGTGCATTCATCGGTCCATGCACATTTCTTCAGAATGCATAGGAAAAAAAATTATCGTAGAAAGGTGGTTTCACTATTTGTTCTACTGAACAATTCTGTTGACTGGGAAGGAAAAGAATGTTTGTGAATGAGGTTATAATCCCAATCAAAATAACCAATGAAAAGTTGCTAAATTTTTAAAATGACATGTGTTGACCAATTAAAACTTTGTGTTTAGTTTGATGACTTAGGTGAACCAATCAGAATGAGGCAAGCGGGTCCATTTACAGTTGGTCCCTATATTTTGAATTAGATTTTGAAAAATTATTTTCCAAATCAGGTGTTAATCCCTGCTCAAAATAATGACCAATCAAGAGTTGTCAAATGTTCAAAATGATATGAATTGATCAATCACTATTTATTTTCAAATAAAGTTTGATGATTAAAAAGTGAGGTGGCATGTCTCATTAGGTAGCATCACTATTTATCTTTTCTAAGAATTTTGAACATAAACTCTTAACTTTTTGAAAAAAAACTTGAAATAATTATTTCTTTCCTCATTAATTATTGACATTTATTTCATTTCTTTAAACTTCTCTCTGTCTCTCTGTCTGTCACTCTCTCTCTCTTTCTCTCTATCTCTCTCTCTCTCTCTTCGTAGTATTCTTTCCTTTCTTTATAAAAATGACTTTATTTTAGCCTCTCTTTTCCTACTTTTTCTTTCGTTATTTAAAAAATAAATGACTATAACTTTTTTTTTATTACTGTTATTTATTTAATTTTCGTAAATGACTATAGTTTGAAGAGTTTGCTTTCTGTATCAACTCTTGTGATTTGATTGATGTTAATATATTAGGAAGTCCATCCACTTGGTGGAATAGTAGAAGTGATGGTGAGTACATCTTTAAAAGATTATATACAGTGGTTGTAAATCAAGAGTTCTTGAATCTTTATGGGAATATTGATTTGCGACATCTGGCCAAGACAAGTTTAGACCATGATCCTCTGTTGTTTTCTTGTGGTGTTTGGTGTCAGGTATTCTCTAGACCCTTCAAGTTCCTGATGTTTTGGGTTGTAGGTGATAACTTTAAAGAAGTGGTCAAGCTCAATTGGGTAGCAGGTGAATGTTATGATATCTTTTTTCAACTAAAAATCAAGAAGAAGAAGACCGAAATTGCTCTTTTAAAATGGAGCAAAGATCAATTGGGAGGTATTTTTGAACATATGGTAATCAGGGAAGAACTGGTAAGATTAAAGGATGATCTATTTGAGGAATTCCCAACTGTAGAGAATAGGGCAGTGTTTCTAAAGTCTTATGTTGAACTTAAGCTCTACCTTCACTATGAAGAAGAATTTTGGAGACAAAAGGCTTGTATCCAGTAGTTGGAGGAAGCAGATAAGAACACAAAGTTTTGCCGTTGTTTAGTCAAAATAATGAGAACATGCATTCTTTAAAGAGAATTATAAACGATGATAGTTTCTGGGCAGAAGGAGTTGCAAATATTGCTGAGAAGGCAGTCTGTTTTTTCAAGAAACAGTTTTCTGGATACACCACCTCTAATGATTTATCACATCTACAACATACTAGTCCTTCGATTTTTAATGAGTATAATATTCTTTTAAATTCTTTACCAATTAAGGAAGAAATCAGAAGAGTAAGTTTTGAACTTAAACTAGACAGTTCATGTGGGCCTAATGGATTCTCTAGTTATTTTTATAAATCCTGTTGGGATATTGTAGGCCCTGACATTATTAGTGTAGTTAATGATTTTTTTCAAGGATCTACCCATCATAAAGCTATTACTCATACTAATTTTGTTATTTTACCAATGAAGGATAGGGTTCAACCTTTCAATAATTTAAGACCAATTAGTTTGAGTAATTTTATTTATAAAATTATTTCCAGACTCATTCATGGTAGATTCAAAGACTTCCTTCCTAGATTGATATCTTCTAATCAACCTGGATTTGTCAATGGGAAGCACATCACAAAAAATGTCTTCTTAGCTCAGGAAATTATTTCTTATATAAGGAGAAGGGGTAATCCTTATAATGTAGTTATCAAGTTAGATATGGCTAAAGCCTTTGATAGAGTAGATTGGAGGTTTTTAACTCAAGTACTGAGAAAAATGGATGATGATATGTTTCTTGATATGATTTGGAGGATTATGGCTAATAAGTGGCACTCAATACCAGTCAATGGATAGACTCAATGTTTCTTTCACTCTTCTAGGGGAGTGAAACAAGAAGATCCTTTGTCTCTTTCCCTTTTTATAATGTCTACTAAAGTGATATCAAGGGCTTTAAATCAACTATTTTCTAATTATTTGTTTAAAGTTATGGTTTCTCTTAATGGAGTAACAAATTGAATCACTCAACTTGTGCAAATGATACAATTATCTTTACTTCAACATATAAAAGATCTCTACAGCTTATTATGGAAGTGTTGCAATTGTATGAAAAATAATAAGGTCAAATGATCATTAAGGGGGACAGCTTCTTTTATATGCATTCTAAAGCTGCACTTGCTATTTCTCAATGGGTTTAATGTATTACTGGTTTCTGAGAGGTCAATTTTCACTAATGTACTTTGGATGTCCTATTGTTCATTCAAAGAAGAAGGCCAATTTTTCAGAAGTCATTCAGAAAATACAAAACAAACTACGTATATAGAAAGGTAAATTACTTTCATTTGGGGTAAGATTGTTCTGATTAATTATATTCTTCGTAGCATACCCATTTACCTCCTCTATGATATTAGTCCTCCTAAATGTGTTATTAATGACATTCATTGAATGTTTGCTACGGTTCTATGGAATTTTAATGAGGAAGGTAGAGCTAAACATCGGGTATCTTGGAAGGGTGCTTGTTTGCACAGGGAAGAAGGGGGTATAGATTTTAAATTTTTATTTGATGTTTATAAAGATTTATTTGCTAAGATATGGTGGAACTTCAGAGCTACTAATACTTTGTAGTGAAATTGTATGTGGAATAAGTATTGTAAAAGGCGTAGACCACATGTGGTGGAATGGAATGGAGGACCATAGGTGTGGAAACTCTTATTACTGGCCAGATATTTCTTTGATCAGAAAATTTGGTGGGAACCTAAAGGAGGGCAAGCTAGTATTTGGTTTGACAACCGAACAATATTAGGGACCCTTCACTTTGACGTGCATGTAAATCATACTTATCGAATATTAGAAGAATTGGAGCATCTAGGTATGGAGAATATGCGGAATGAAACCTTGTTGTGTGAGAATTTCAATTCAAAAGTGGTCAATCATATCCAGGATGTTTTAGGGAATGTATAGATGATGGATACTAGATATAAACCATGGTATTAGCTTAAAGGATCTAAAAAAAATTCAGTGAAAGTGTTTGTTTGGGTATTGTGAGACAAAGGCAAGACCTTATGGAGAAAATCATGAACATTTGGAAAAAAGGGCCTCTTATTAAAATATATTTTTTGATGAGGAGAATCAGGCATAAGAAAATACCAATTAATACTAGATATAAACCATGGTATATGCTTACAGGATCTAAAAAAATTCAGTGAAAGTGTTTGGGTATTGTGAGGCAAAGGCAAGACCTTATGGAGAAAATCATGAACATTTGGAAAAAAGGGCTTCCTGTTAAAATATATTTTTTGATGAGGAGAATCAGGCATAAGAAAACACCAGTTGGTGAAGTTTTGATGAGCTTGAGAATTTCATATTCTTTACATTGTTCTTGTTGTAATAGTACAAATAAATCTTTTGATCATTTATTCATCAATTGTAGTGTGTCTTCTTGTGTGTGAAAGCTTTTTGCAGAAGCTACTTGTAACATCTCGCCAATTTGAAATAAGTAGGAAGAAGTTAAGAATTGGAAATAACCATTTTTGGAAAGAATATAAAAATTTGGAAATTTGTTAACTATGTTAAGTTGAGTTTTTGGTCAACTTCAAACGACCATAACCCCTAGCTCAGGATAATTTAGGTGTGGTTCCAAAAATTGTGGGAAGGATCTTGGAATAATCTTTCCAACGCCGCCAAGTTTGAGCAATTTTGAGTTCGTATGAATGAGATATGCCCATTTGAAGTTTGATTGTTCGAATAAGGAAATGTCCAATCCGGATTTTGGAAGGGTAGTCTGATGTTTTCCTTACCCCAATTAATGTAATTCATTTTAGTGAATTAAATAAAGGTCAAATCATAATTTGGTCACTTTATAAAATTGAAAATTCACGCAAGGGCCTGGAGAAAAGAGAAAAGAAGAGAAAGAGGAGAAAAGCTCAAGATACACCAAGATCGTGCGATTTGGTTGTGGATTTCACCAACAAATTTATCCTACAAGGTATGTGAGGCTTTCATAACGTTGGTTTTGTTCACCCATGTGCAAAACATGTTTATTTCAGCGTGAATTCATCCTAAAAGAGTTTTAAAGTTGATGGTCTTGATATCTATTCTTGAATTTGTTAATGTTCTTGAGTTGGGCAGAAATTGAGAAGTTTCTAAGATTGTTACTTCAAATTATTAAGTTGGTTAGAATTAGGTTCTTAGGTACATTTGCTAGGTATCAGTATCTAAAAAGAATTTGGGAAAAAGAACCGAGTTTGGGTGAATTGGGGCTGGAAAATGAATAAACAACTAGTCGGGCAAATATGGGCATTGGCTCCATGTCGCGGACCTGCTCCTCAGATTTGGGAAAACTGCCTTCGCATTGCGGAGCGGTGACGAACCATTCTGCCTCAAAAAGTATTTTCAAGACCAAAATTTAAATATCTCTCCGTGTCGTGACCAACCCTTAGACAGTGATTTTTTTATCTTTTCTCATGTTTAGCTATCTAAAAACACTCCTAAACATCATGAGATATTTTCTATCACAAATCACAATCCTTGAATCCATAATTCAATTCAAGGAAAGTTAAGAGTCAAGTTTAGAAGTTAAGAAACAAGTCAAGAGAAGTTCATTAAAGTTTTTCAAAAGTCTTTCACAAACATTTTAACTTTGTTCTAAGACCTAAGTTTTAAGTTAAGCAAAGAGTAAAGAGTTGAGTTCATTTCTCCAAAAGTTATAACGGAACTAAGTATTCCTAAGAGTTTAAAATGTTTTTACATTTGAACAAGAAAGGGAACATCGATTCCAAGAGAGCTTTTAAGCTAAGTTTTAAGTAATTATCTGAACCAAAGAAAGAAGTTTGTTTTAAAACATATGAGCTAAGTATATTTTGGGAGTAGTATTGAGCACCGATATAGGGATGCGAGTTAATATTAACTCAAGTCTCCATAAACCATGTAACTATCATGGGTAGTAAAGGAGCATACTTTTTAGATGACTCCTTAAGATGCTTTTAACATAGACTAGTGGATTCACTTAGTTAAGTGTTCTATATGACGGCAAAGTATAGGACAACTCTGGCAACGTGGGAAAGACACTGCATCACCACTTAGGCTCATAGTGGTGGTTGTCGGTTAGAGAAACTCCCACAGAAACTATATTACTTTATTATATGAGTAAAGTTGAGATTGTTATTGCATTTTTTCTTTAACAAACGAAGATATTTCAACTATTTTACAAGATTTCTATATATTGCATATGTTTATTGCTCTATATTGAGTTAAGTTATTCAGGAGTTGAGTAAAACCAAGGTAAGTGTTCCTTCCAGATCCTTTTTAAGCTTAAGTTGTGTTTAGCATTCCAACACACATACTCGTTCATTCAATGTACTGATGTCAATTGGCCTACATCATCTTATGATGCAAACGTAGGTAACAACGATTAGCATCCAGTGCCTCGTTGATCAGGTAGAGCACTCAGAGCCAGTTGGTGAGGCTTTTTGCATTTTGGAGGACTCTTTTATCATTTGCTTTCAGTATTTCATTGTTAGGATGATCGGGAGTCGTGTCCTGACATCCCTCTTTGTTTTAGAGGCTCCATAGACAGTTAGTAGTTCAGTTGTCTATACATTATCATTTCATATGTTAAGACTTGAGTTACCAATTTGGCCAAGTTGAATGTTGACTTTTAAACATTCTAAGTTATTTTATTAAACAGTTGGGTAAGTGCATTTGAACATTGTAATTATGCTTAGAGTCTTCCGCTGAGTAAGTAAGTTAGGCCAAGGGTTTGCTTGGGACCAGCAATGGTTCTCGAGTGTCAGGCACGTTCAAGGTGTACGCTCGGGGCGTGACAAACTTAGTATTAGTGCATAGATTTCAAGAGTCCTAGGGAGTCTATGAAGCCGTGTCTATAGTGTCCTATTTATCGGTGTGAAGCGCACCACATATATAATTAGTAGGTTGTAATACCTAGGAAGATTTCTCAATTTTTTCACACTTATTTCGTGCGTTAGAGTTTGATCTCTAAAAAGTTTCCTTCTAATTCGTGCTTGCACGTGTTTTTTAGATAATCATGCCTCCACGAAAAGTTATCAGAGGTTGTCCTACTAGGAAGAATGTTGAGGAGCAAGGGGTACCAATGCACCTGAAGTGCAAACCCAAGAAGAGGTTACCAATGTTGAGTTTCGTGAGGCTATCCGAATGTTGAGCCAAGTTGTGACCAACCAAGCTGGACAACAAAGAGGATCTAGACAGGAAGTGACTGATACTTTGAGGATCTGAGAGTTCTTGAGGATGAATCCTCCAAGTTTCACGGGTTCAAGTACTACTGAGGATCCAAAGAGTTTTGTTGAGGAACTAAAAAAGGTATTTGTGGTTATGCATTGTGCCAATATTGAGAGATTTGAACTAGCTACATATCAACTGAAGAATGTTGATAGGACTTGGTTTGACCAGTAGAAAGAGGGTAGAGCTGAGGATGCACCATGTGCAAGTTGGGCATGTTTTAAGGAGGCCTTCTTGGGGCGTTTCTTTCCCCGGGAACTAAAAGAGGCTATGGTACAAGAATTTCTTACCCTTAAGCAAGATTCCTTGAGTGTTCATGAGTATGGGTTGAAGTTCACCCGACTATTCCGTTATGCTTCGGAGATGGTTGTGGATACGAGAGGTAGGATTAGTATGTTTGTTGTTTGGTTGTCCTATCTATCAAGGAAGGAGGGTAGGGCAGCAATACTAATTGGGGACATGGATATATCAAAGTTGATGGTCTATGTGTAGCAGGTTGAAGAAGAGAAGCTAAGGGATAGGGAGGATTTTAGGAACAAGAAGGTTAAGACAGGGAATGAGTCCGAACAGCAGAAAAGTAATGTGAATCATTCATCCTTTTAGTAAAAGCAACAGGGACCAGCTCCATCATCTGCTAGTACACCTACACCCAGAAACAAAGGTGAGTATAATGGTCAGAGTTCGCAGAACTTTAGAGCTACACTTGCACAGTCTCACGGTAGTGTGGCACAAGGGGGTAACTGGGCTCCTACATGTGCTAGTTGTGGTAGAACCCACCCAGGTAAGTGTCGTGATGGCTAGTCAGGTAGTTTTAAGTGTGAACAAGAGGGTCACTTCATGAAAGAGTTCCCTAAGAATAGGCAAGGTAGTGGAAATCAAGGCAATAGAGTCCAATATTCATTAGTTACACCATCGGACAGGGCTGCACCTAGGGGAGTTACATTCGGTACTGGCAGAGGAGCAAACCGCCTTTATGCAATCACTAGTCGCCATGAGCAAGTGAACTCTCCAAATGTTGTCACTGGTATTATCAAAGTCTTTACTTTTGATGTCTATGCTTTGCTAGACCCAAGAGCAAGTTTATCTTTTGTAACCCCTTATGTTGCAAATAAGTTTGATGTTATTCTTGAGAAACTCTGTGAACCCTTTTGTGTTTCTACACCTGTTGGGGAGTCTATTCTAGCTGAGCGAGTATATCGTGATTGTGTCATTTCCATCAATCACAAAGACACCATGGTTGATTTAATTGAGTTAAACATGGTAGATTTTCATGTCATTCTAAGTATGGATTGGCTTCATGCCTATTATGCCTCCATTGATTGTAGGACTCGAGTTGTCAAGTTCCAAATTCTTAATGAGCCAGTCTTATAGTGGAAAAGTAGTTCAGCAGTGCCTAAAGGTCGTTTAATTTCATACCTTAAGTAAAGAAAGTTAGTTTCCAAGGGGTGTGTCTATCACTTATTTCGAGTTAATGGCTCTAGTGTTGAGATACCTCATATTCAATCAGTTTCTATAGTAAAAGAGTTTCCAGAAGTTTTTCCAGATGATCCACCCAGAGTCCCTCCTGAGAAAGAGATAGACTTCGGTATAGATATTCTTCCAGATACTCGTCCTATCTCTATTTCGCCATATAAAATGGCACCAACAGAGTTGAAAGAGCTTATAGAACGATTGAAAGATCTCCTTGATAAGAGATTTATTCGACCAAGTGTCTCACCTTGGGGTGCTCCAGTCTTATTTGTGAGGAAGAAAAATGGTTCTCTTAGGATGTGTATAGATTACCACCAAATGAACAAGGTTACCATCAGAATAAGTATCCTCTTTCGAGAATTGATGATCTTTTCGATCAGCTTTAGGGTGCTTCTTATTTTTCAAAAATAGACCTCAGATATGGCTACCATCAGTTGAAAGTAAGGGAATGTGATATTCTAAAAAGAACATTCAGGACCCGTTATGGTCATTATGAGTTTCTGGTCATGTCGTTCGGTTTGACTAATGCACCTGCAGCATTCATGGACATTATGAATAGAGTTTTTAAACCTTATTTAGATATGTGTGTTATCGTCTTCATTGATGACATACTAATCTATTCAAGTAATGAAGAAGATCATGCTAGCCATCTCAGAATAGTTCTTCAAACTTTGAAAGATAAGGAGTTATATTCTAAGTTCTCTAAATGTGAGTTTTGGCTTGAGTATGTGGCGTTCTTGGGTCACAAAGTTTCCGGTGATAGAATTAGAGTCGATACTCAAAAGATAGAGGCAGTGCAGAATTGGCCTAAACCCACATCTCCAACTGATATTAGGAGTTTCTTAGGTTTGGTTGGGTATTATAGAAGATTCGTAGAGGGGTTCTTGTCTATTTCGTTCCCTTTGACCAAGTTGACTTAGAAAACAGTAAAGTTTCAATGGTCTGAAGCTTGTGAGAAAAGCTTTCAGGAATTGAAAAAGAGGTTGACTATTGCCCCAGTGTTGACCTTACCAGAAGGTACGCAAGGCTTTGTTGTATATTGTGATGCGTCTAGAGTTGGTTTGGGTTGTGTACTAATGCAGAATGGCAAAGTTATAGCTTATGCCTCCTGACAGTTGAAGGTTCATGAGAAGATTTACCCAACCCATGACTTAGAGTTGGTTGTTATAGGTTTTTCTTTAAAATATGGCACTATTATCTTTATAGTGTTCATGTGGATGTGTCCACCGATCACAAGACCCTTCAATATATGTTTACTCAGAAAGAGATTAATCTCAGAAAAAGGAAGTGGTTGGAATTACTCAAGGATTATAACATGAGTATTCTTTATCACCCAAGTAAGGCTAATATTATTGTTGATGCTTTAAGAAGGTTGTATATAGGTAGTATCACCCATGTTGAGGAAGAAAAAAGAGAGTTAGCCAAATATGTGCATAGACTTGCACGCTTAGGAGTCCGACTGATGAATTCCACAAAAGGAGAAGTAGTGGCGATGAATGAGGCTGAATCATCATTAGTGTCAGAAGTGAAAGAAAATCAAGATCAAGATCCTATTTTGCTTGAATTGAAGGCAAATGTTCATAAGCAAAAACTATTAGCTTTTGAATAAGGGGGAGATTGAGTATTGAGATATCAAGGCAGATTATGTGTACCAATGGTGAATGGACTCCAAGAGAGGATCATGGAGGAAGCTCATAGCTCCAAATATTTCATTCATCTGGTTCCACAAAGATGTATCGTGATTTGAGAGAAATTTATTGGTGGAGTAGCATGAACAAGTGCATTGCAAAGAGTGTTGCTAAGTGTCTAAATTTCCAACAAGTTAAAGTAGAGCATCAGAAGCCCGGTGGATTGGCCCAGAATATAGAACTTTCAGAATGGAAGTGGGAGATTATAAACATGGATTTCATCTCAAGTTTGCCAAGGTCTTGCAGGCAGCATGATTGTATATGGGTGATTGTGGATCGAATGACCAAATCAGCCCACTTTTTACAGTTAAAGACTACCCATTCAGTAGAAGATTATGACAGGTTGTATATTCAAGCGGTGGTAAGACTTCATGGAGTCCCTGTTTTGATTATATCAGATTGGGGTGCACAATTTACTGCATAGTTTTGGAAGTCATTCCAAAAAGGCTTGGGTTCAATGGAGAACTTGAGTACTGCCTTTTATCCTCAGACAGATGGTCAAGCAGAGAACACTATTCAGACCATAGAGAACATTTTGAGGGCTTGTGTGATTGATTTCAAAGGTAATTGGGATGATCACCTACCTCTTATTGAGTTTACTTACAACAATAGTTACCACTTGAGCATCTAAATGGCTCCTTATAAAGCTTGTTATGGGAGAAGGTGCAGATCTCCTATTGGATGGTTTGAAGTTGGTGAAGCAGGGTTGATAGGACCAGATTTAGTTCATCAAGCTATGGAAAAAGTGAAAGTTATTCAAGAGAGGTTGAAAACGGTGCAGAGTCGTCAGAAATCCTACATTGATGTTAGCAGAAGGGAGTTAGAGTTTGAAGTAGATGATTGGGTGTATTTGAAAGTTTCACCCATAAAGGGCGTTATGAGATTTGGCAAGAAGGGAAGCTAAGTCCCCGATATATTGGCCCTTACAAAATATCCAAGAGGATTGGCAAAGTAGCTTATGAGTTAGAGCTACCACAAGATTTAGCAGCGGTTCACCCGGTATTTCATGTTTCCATGTTGAAGAAGTGCATGGGAGATCCTTCATATATCATACCAACTGAAGATATTGGGATCAAGGATAACTTATCCTATGAAGAGATTTCGGTTCAGATTTTAGATCGTCAAGTTTGCAAGTTAAGGACTAAGGAAGTAGCATCAGTTAAAGTCCTTTGGAGGAATCAATTTGTTAAGGAAGCTACTAGGAAAGCTGAGGAAGATATGAAGAAGAGATATCCACATCTATTTGAAACCAGAGAAGTTCCAGACCAAGGTACTAATTCTATTGTTAGTACTCTTTAATTTATAAGTTAGCATGTTGAAATTGCTTTGCTTGTTGGGTGTTTGAGCTAAATGTTAGATGTTACACCCTTAGCATAGTAAGAGAAATCTCATTCGAGAACGAATGTTCACAAGGGGGAGATACTGTAACATCTCGCCAATTTGAAATAACAAGGAAGAAGTTAGGAATTGGAAATAACCTTTTCTGGAAAGAATATAAAAATCTGGAAATTTGTTTAGTATGTTGAGTTGAGTTTTTGGTCAACTTCAAACGACCATAACCCCTAGCTCAAGATGAGTTAGGCGTGGTTCCAGATATTTTAGGAAAGATCTTGGAATAATCTTTCCAACACCGCCAATTCTGAGTTCGTATAAGTGAGATATGCCTATTTGAAGTTGGGCTGTTTGAATAAGAAAATGTCCAATCCAAATTTGGAAGGGTAGTATGGTCTTTTCCTTACCCAATTAATGTAATTGGTTTTAGTGAATTAAATAAGGGTCAAATCAGAATTTGGTCAGTTCAGAAAATTGAAAACTCACTCTAGGGCTTGGAGAAAAGAGAAAAGAAGAGAAAGGAGGAGAAAAGCTCAAGATTCGCCAAGATCGTGCGATTTGGTAGTGGATTTCGCCATGGAATTAATCCTACAAGGTATGTGAGGCTTTCATAATGTTGGGTTCGTTCACCCACGTGCCAAACATGTTTATTTCAACATGAATTCATCTTAAAAGAGTTTGAAAGTTGATATTCTTGATTCTATTCTTGAATTTGATAATGTTCTTGAGTTCGACTGAAATTAAGAAGTTTTTGAGATCATTACGACAAATTATTGAGTTGGTTCGAGTTAGGTTCTTTGGTACATTTGTTGGATATCTGTATCTAAAAAGAATTTGGAAAAATGACCCGAGTTTGGGCTAATTGGGGCTCGAAAATGAAGAAAAAATTTAGTCGGGCAAATCTTGGCACTGGCTCCGCGTTGCGGGCCTGCTCCCCAGATTTGGGAAAAATGCCTTCGCAGAGCGGAGCGGTCACGGATCATTCTGCCTCAAAAAGTATTTTTGCAACCAAAATTTAAATAAATCTCCGCATGTAGACCTACCCTCAGACAGTAATTTTTTTATCTTTTATCATGTGTAGCTATCTAAAAACATTCCTAAAGATCATGAGATCTTTCCTATCACATATCACAATCCTTGAATCCATAATTCAATTTAAGGGAAGTTAAGAATCAAGTTTAGAAGTTAAGAAGCAAGTCAAGAGAAGTTTATTAAAGTTTTTCAAAAGTCTTTCACAAACGTTTTAACTTTGTTCTAAGACCTAAGTTTTAAGTTAAGCAAAGAGTAAAGAGTTGAGTTCATTTCTCAAAAATTTATAAGGGAACTAAGTATTTCTAAGAGTTTAAAATGTTTTCACATTTGAACTAGAAAGGGAACATCGACTTCAAGAGAGCTTTTAAGCTAAGTTTTGAGTAATTATCTGAACCAAAGAAAGAAGTTTGTTTTAAAACATATGAGCTAAGTATATTTTGGGAGTAGTATTGAGCACCGATAAGGGGATGCGAGTTCATATTAACTCAAGTCTCTATAAATCATGAAATCATCATGGGTAGTAAATGATCATACTTTTTAGATGACTCCTGAAGATGCTTTAGCATAGACTAGTGGATCCACTTAATTAAGCGTTCTATATGACGACAAAGTATAGGACAGTTTTGGCAGTGTGGGCAAGACGTTGTATCACCACTTAGGCTCATAGTGGTTGTTGTTGGTTAGAGAAACTCCCACAGAAACTATATTACTTTATTATATGAGTAAGGTTGAGATTGTTATTGCATTTTTTCTTTAATGAAATAAGTTTTTTTTCCACTGTTTTACAAGCTTTCTATATATTTCAGATGTTTATTGCTTTATATTGAGTTAAGTTATTTAGGAGTTGAGTAAAGCCAAGGTAAGTGTTCCTTCTAGATCCTTTTCAAGCTTAAGTTGTGTTTAGCATTCCAACTCGCATACTCATCCATTCAATGTATTGATTCCAGTTGGCCTGCGTCATCTTACGATGCAGACGCAGGTAACTAGGATCAACATCCAGCGCCTCGTTGATCAGGTTGAGCACTCAGAGTCAGTTGGAGAGCCTCCTTGTATTCCAGAGGACTCTTTTGTCATTTACTTTCAGTATTTCATTATTAGGATGATCGGGGGTCTTGTCCCGACATCCCTCTTTGTTTTAGAAGCTTCATATTTAGTTAGTAGTTCAGTTGTCTTTACATTATCATTTCATATGTTAAGACTTGAGTTGCCATTTTGGCTAAGTTGAATGTTGACTTTCAAACATTCTTAGTTATTTTATTAAACAATTGAGTAAGTGCATTTAATCATTGTTATAATGCTTAGAGTCTTCCGCTGAGTAAGTAAGTCAGGCCAAGGGTTCGCTTGGGGCCAGCAATGGTTCTCGAGTGCCAGCCACGTCCAGGGTGTAGGCTCGGAGGGGTGTGACACTACTTGAATACAAGGACCATTTGTACAACTCAAAAAAGTGATTGAATTGTGATGGAAATTAGACTGTGTAGCAAAGTTTAAGCCTTTATTCAAAGCTCTACATGCCATCATCATTTGTCATATATGGAAGAGGAGAAACTTGATGAAACATGGAAACAATATGTCTAAAGTGGTCATGATTATGAGCATCAATAGGAAGTATGTGTGGTTGCTAAGCTAAAATATCCATGGATATTTCACATAAATTGATCAGATATCAGAGGATGACAATTCATTAATTTGTAGTAAAATTGTAGGGTGGAAGGCTCCTAATAGAAATTTCTCTAAATGCAATACAAATGGTTCTAGTAAGGCTAATCATGTGCATGGCTCTCTAGCTTTTTGTATCAGGTATGGGGAAGGAGATCCCATGTATGTTAAAGCTAGGATACTGAAGGACTGTGGAGTCATTGAAGCAAAAATTAAGGCTAATAAGAATGGATTAGAGTATTGTCTACCTAATGGACTACGACATATATCCATTTGAAACTAATAGCCTAATTTCTAAGAAGATTTTTGATGGGATGTGGGAAGTTCCTTGGTTAATCTCATTTGATGTAAGGTGTATCAAATCCTAAATGATAAATGTTTTGGTAGAGATTGTGGAAACATAAATACAAGAAAATAAGCTTGCTGATTTTTTCACCAACCTCGCTTTTAGTTTTACAAGTACTATTATTGTCAAACAATTTCATAATATACAAGATCTTCCACAACACGCAAAGGCAATTATATTACTTCAAAAACAAAAATGCCCTAATTTGAGAATCAAAAAATATGAAAATAGGATTTCTAATCATGGTGTTGCAGTCATCGATTAAAACGTAATTGCAAGGAGATAGTACAATCAAGAGCTCATGCAGGAGATGTGTCACAAAGGTTTCAGATTCATTAACTCCTCCTTATGACAAAACTGAGCTTCTAACTAGAAAAATATGGGATTAAATTTTGGTGAGTTAATACCTTTGAATCTGAGATATGTTGCAGTGGTATTAGCTCACAGTAGCTCATTCTGCAGAGGTAGGAGATTCAAGATGTATGAACTCATCTACAATGGTTCTTCTATTTTCACTTGGAACTTAGCCCGATACAGTTATATTGAGTTCATGTTCATATTTTGATATGAAGAAGTCTTCACTGAGTCGATTCCATGGCAATGGTGGTACCTGTATATGCTTGTTATAGAGGTCCCTCATGCTCCAGAGGTTTGGAAATAGCTTAGCAGTGGCGGAGAAGCTCCACTGGCGTTGTTCGTATGAGAATATGAAGAACTATCACCTGTTCTAGTTTTGTTTCCTAATTGTCTACCTGATTTAGCAAAAAAAAAAAAAATTTTTTGGCATATTCTCTAGTTTTCTCTTAATTCTCTATATATAACTAGTATACGTACTTGCGCATTGCACAAAATGATTTAAAATTTAATAATTTAAGAATTAAAAATAACTAATAAAATGTATTATACACTTAATAATATATTTAATTTATTATAATAATAATAATAAAATAGTACAAATCATTAACTTATTTATTTGAGCACATTAAATTAAGTTCCTAGTACACAATTTATTTTATTGTATTAAAATATCATCATCATATCATCATATATCTATATCTATATTATATTATATTATTACCTTAAAAGCATGAACTTCTAACTTGAATGTTAAATTACTATAATATCCCTTAGGTTGTTACTTTTTCGATGAGTTGTGACTTTTCTGATAAGTTGTGACTTTTTTCATAGTGTTGTGATTTTTTGATGAGTCATGACTTTTCCAAAGAGTTGTGATTTTTCCAAATAGTTGTGACTTTTTCAATAAGTTGTGACTTTTCCAAAAAGTTGTGACTTCTTGGAAATGTCATGATTTTTCAAATAAAATACAAAAAACACTTGTTCATACTACCCTTTGTTGATTATAAATAGAGGATTTTCTCTCATTTTTCAACCACAATATTTTTGAATCTTCTACTCTTCTTCTTCTTGCATTATAAAAAAATTCGTGTGATTTATTATTGTTAAGTGAGTTCAAAGTTTACCAGAATATGATGTACCAGTATTTTTGTAGCGACCCTTTCCATTTACCATATACACATAAATTACAAGATATATATATATAAATTTTTCTTTTCTTTTTTTTTCCTCATGCAAGTAATTAATGATAATAAAAATTATCTACTTCCGAGTACCCAAACTAGTTGGGTTCATGTTTTATACGATTATTACAAACAAGTAGGACACGTAACAAATTACAAAACTTGGCTTACACACCCCAAATAAACCAAAACACATAGTCATACTTAGATTACAACCCATGGACATGATCCGGTTAGACTTCAGAATCGACGGCAAAAATACATCACATATATCGTGTATAAGTATCAAAATTTATACAAAATATATATGTCTATATGCGAATGTGATCTTCTTAAAAGTTTTCAAAATTTCCATCTCCCATGGCCATCTTCATGCCTCCTCTCGATCAGCCCCTATGATAGAAACAACTATCGCTAAGCATATAGCTTAGTGGTGTAAAAACTATAGGGTCGGAGTCCTCAAAATTCACCAAGCTACCTTTTTCAAGTCAATGAGCATCATACTTGAAACATAATAAATAAATCAAGTAACAACAGATAACAAGTGTCAAGTTCTATATTCAAAGATACAAATGTCAAGAAGCTCATAGCACCATTTTCCAAGAATTTCAATAGCAAGGCTCGCCCCACATTTACTTCATGTCGTCACACTCGGCACAAGCAAGTATCAAGAAAGGTCGTTGCCCTGTATCAAGAAGGACCAAAACCCTGTATCAAGAAGGACCAAAGCCCTATATTAAGAAGGACCGAAGCCCTGTATCAAGAAGGACCGAAGGCCTGTATCAAGAAAGACCAAAGCCCTATATCAAGAAGGACCGAAGCCCTGTATCAAGAGAACCAAGAACCATATTAAAAATGGCTTTCTAGTTCGTACTTAAAATGGATAACTTCCATTCCTAAGACGAACTACAAATCCAAAGTCAAGATGGCAATTGATCCGAAACAAGAGGCCTGCCAATAGTGACAAAGCCACAGCCACAAGAAGGACATAGCCCCAACAAGAGTGCCAAGTGATCCAACAATCCGTACAAGTGGGCGAGTTACACAAGCATCATACCAACATGACAATGCAAAGTGACAAGAGGTAGCTGAGGTATCAAAATCAAATTTCATTTATACCAGCCATCACAAGAGTTCAAGTACAAGTTTATACACAAACCTCAATACTTTAGCGTAGCAATAGGCCAATAAACTTCACAAGCTCAAACCGGAGATCAACCAACGTATCAAGTTCCTCAACCTGTTCACAAGTCTATACAACCTTAAAAATGAAATTAAATAACTTCTTTAATTCCTAATATCGAAATAATATCGAAATAAAATAGGATTATCATCATAAGTAAGCTCAGCCCACACAGATACAATTCTGTTCTCAAAACAGTGATTCTGGCCAGTTTAGTACCCCATGTTGCAACATAAATTTGAACAGGAAAACAGCAAAAATAGATCTTGTAACCTTCATGAAAGTTGTATATACATCTCTTAAGATTGCAACGCAACAAGAATCACTGAAAAATAAATTTTTTACAACAATATATCATCGATACACTAACAGTGGTCCTACCGGATTTCTGAATCCAAAATCTGGACAACACTTGTCCTGCGTTGCGTCCTATAGTTCAAGTCCATAACAGCTAAATTGGATTTTCACATAAACATAAAAGTTGTAGGTACATGCATCAGCTTTCCAGATCATATTTATTTACCCAAAACGGAGTTCTATAGCATGATATATTCTAAACGTAATACAATCTACTCAGCCACAACAACAGAGAAATCTGGACAGCACTTGTCCTGTGTTGAGTGCCAATTTTCACATCCATAACAGCTAAATCAGACTTTCACATAAACATAAGAGTTGTAGGTACATAAATCAGCTTTCCAAAACATATTTATTCACCCAAAACGGATTTCCAGATCACAAGATATACACAATTTACCAAACACTACCAGCTCAGAGACAAATTTCAGCACTTACCAACAAGGCAGTTTATCTCTTGGATTCCAGCCACAAGACCAAGGTTTTTTTCTTGTATTTTTGATGAAGAAATGATAAGCTAAGTTTCTAAGGGTTTTAATCTTCCATTCCACGAAATTTTTCAAAGATGAGTGAACTATATAGTCAACAAGTGATGTTTATCACTTGGACACTTGGCTGGCCAAGGTGCTGCCAACATACTTTATATTATTATCCTTTTGTTCTGTCCAAAAATGCATATTTACATATTTATATGTATATGCCTCAACACCATTTAATTACCTATAATTAGGATAAAATATTATGTATATACCCCAACACATATCCATCCATTACGATACACTTTATGTTAAGCCAGTTAGAAATTTTTCACAACTTTAAAGTTCCCAAAATGAGAGTAAGCCATATTGAAGTAGTTTAGTGAAGGTAAATCAATATACAAATTCTTATTAGCATTTAGGGGCGTTACAATTTTGATGAGGTAAATTGTTCTATCGTAGGAATGTATATTACTTAACCTCAAGTACTCGAGGAAAACAATTCTGATGATATAATAATTATATTTTTGCTTAGATAGTATGTAATGTTCCGATATATGAAGTTACCATGATACAGTCTAAACTCATTTGTTATTGTTAATAATTTCTCTTGTGATGTAGATATATGCTTCTGAATATCTTTTTCAAAAATTATTAAACCTCTCAAGAGTCAGAGAAAGTCACAACCCAGACCATCGTGATTGGCACCCACACTAACCGTCTAGTGGGAGAACCATTAATACTAATTAGCTAACAACAATTTAATCAAACTAAGACATTTAAAGTTGCGAAAACAGGTTTAAATGCTAAGGAAAGAAATAGGGAGTTCCCATAAACTCTAAACAAAAGTCTAACAACCCAAACGAATGTGGCATAAATACCTAGAACCTGAAAGTCAATGTACTCAAACATCTATAGTTCAACCATAAACCTAAACAAGAAGGGGTACAACCCCATACAAAACATAAGAAATCCTAATGCACTAGTCTAAGTTTGAAATGGGGACATAAACAAAAGAGAAATCATAGCAGTCCGAAAAATCTGGCTCGCCCTTGAATTTGATGACGATCACTAATCTTATAAGCGAGGTCTATTAATAGTCACCTAAGCCATTACAACATAATAATAGCATACATACACCGAACATATACAATATTAATATCATTTACGAACAACGAATAGTTTCACATTTCTCAAGATATACAGTTATGTCAAGTCAATGGTCCCCTCATGGAACCCAAACCAAAATTGTTAGCGTACCGTTATGTGGTACCCGATCCAATGTTTATGTCGGAACCTGATAACCGATCTCCTGTTTATGCCGGAACCTGGCAACAGATCCAACTTAGTGTGTCAGAATGCAACACCCGATCCATTCAACAACCACAATCACAATCACAAATATATTTTCAAAATCATACAATCAAGTCATGATTCATGGCATTCATTTATATATCCTCATTTACAACTAGTGGGATCAATAATGTAACCCTCACATACCTACACGTATTATAATGAAGCAAGAACAAACATGCATCACACAACATGAAATCACAACTATCACCTACCTTGAAACAAGCTTGAATCCCCTGAGAAATTTGATTCTTCCCTTTACGGTTTCTCTTCGCTTGTTCTTATTCTACAAACAATCACAACAATGCAAGGATCAATAAACAACACCTATTTACCCGGATTATAAAAATAATTTCAATCCTAGGTCAAACCCCTGATCCCCATATGTAGATTAGAGATTTTTCCACTATAATTTTCAGATCAAAACCCACCCCCATCAATAATTACCCACAAAACTAAGTTCTACACATCGAAAAATGGATTCAGTGAGTGAAAATCTTACCTTTAGCCTCAAGAATGGTGGAAAACTGTCAAGAAAACACCTGGGGTTGTTCCTTATCTTTCAAAGTTGAAAAGTGCAGAATGAAACGATTTTGGAATTTATTTCCAACTTAAGTCGTGACTGTCCCGCTATGGCGGCACTCACCCTGCTACAGTGGCCCTGCCCTAGTGGGAAAATCTTACCTTAGCGGCGTGCATGGAAATAGTAAGCAAATTTAAGAATTGCAATACCCCCATTTCACAACACACCTTCAGGCTTCAACCAATGACACTCAGAATCCACATGTTTACGCCAAAATCAATTTCGGGAGTTCTACTCACTCAAATTCACTTCTGTAAAGTTGTACGGGTTTCTTAAAGTCTTAGTTATCTACTCATGCAATCAGAATCATAATTAGATCACCCAATTGTTACCAATTTTCTCTAGATCTTACTGACTCTAATTTTGTCCAAATCTGGACTAGGTTGGAAATTACAACTTACTATGAAAAATTTTTCCCTATTGGATTTTCTATAACGACGAAAATCGGTAATTACAATAGGTACCAATTTATCCATCACTCGTCCCCGAATGACAAACTTAGGAAAACAGGCTTAAAAAGAAAGGAGTAGTACCTGAATCTACGAACAATTGGGGATACTTGTCTCGCATGTCCTTCTCGATTTCCCAAGTAGCTTCCTCCACTGGACAATGCTTCCATTGAACTTTCACAGACTTAGTCTCCTTGGTCCTCAATTTTCGTACATCACGATCAAGAATTGCAATTGGTTCCTCTTCATACTGAAAGTCTTTATCTAACACAACTGAGTCCCTTTTTTTATGTAATCCCCGTCAACATGATATCTCTTCAATATGGATAGATGAAATACTGGATGAACTCCCGATAGATTAGGAGGTAAAGCCAATCTATAAGCCATAGGCCCTACACATTCACGAACCTCAAAAGGACCAATGTATTGCGAACTTAGCTTGCCTTTTTTGCCAAATCTCATCACCCCTTTCATGGGTGATACCGAAGAAGAACATTCTCACTAGTCTGAAATGTCATGTCTCTTACTTTATGGTCTGCATACTTCTTCTGCCTACTCTAGGCTGCTAAAAGCTTAACTTGAATACTCCTCACCTTATCTTGAGCATCCTTCACTAAATTAACCCCCAAGGGTTTCACATCTCTAGCCTCGAACCATCCTATAGGAGATCTACATCTCCTCCCATAAAGTGCCTCAAACGGTGCCATATCTATACTCGAGTGATAACTATTATTATAGGAGAACTCACACAAAGGTAAGAAACTTATCCCAATGCCCTCCAAAATCAATCACACATGCCCTCAACATATCCTCTAACACTTGAACGATCCTCTCTGAGTGCTCGTCTATTTGTGGATGGAAAGAGGTACTAAAAGTGAGTTGTGTGCCTAATTCATCATGTAATTTCCTCCAAAAGATGGAGATAAATTGTGTACCACAGTCTGAGATGATAGAAAGGGGCACCCCATGCAACCTCACTATCTCTTTCACATACACCTCAGCCAATTGTTCAGCATTGTAATCTATTGTTACTGGAATAAAATGGGCTGAGTCAGTTAATCTGTCAACTACTACCCAAATAGAATCAAACATCCCCTAAGTCTTAGGAAGACCAACCACGAAATCCATAGCTATCATTTCCCACTTCCATTCCGAAATTTGCATTCTCTAAAGCAAACTTACAGGCCTTTGATGTTCATACTTTACTTGTTGGCATTCTTGACAATTGGCCACAAACTCCGCTATATCGTTCTTCATGCCTGGCCACTATTAAATTTGCTTCAAATCTTGGTACATATTGGTCACACCCGGATGGATGAAATATCGCAAGACATGGGATTCCGTCAACAAGATCTGAATCAAGTCATCAACTCAAGGAACACAAATCCTTCCTTTAAAATTGAGCACACCTTCCGCATCAAGAGTGGTCTATTGTGCCTTACCAATCGCAATATTCTTCTTACGCTCGTTCAAATTTTCATCCTCAAATTGTTTAGCCTTGATCTCTTCAATGACCATGGCCCTTACTTCAATGCTAGATAACACCCAACCTCTTTATAAGATGCCCAACTTCATGAACTTAGACTCCAAGGTCTGAATTACCTTAGCCCAAGGTCGTTTGGTTACACTCAAGCAAATTGGACTACCCATACCCACCATTTTTCGACTCAAAGCGTCTGCCACTACATTAGCCTTACCCGGATGGTATTGGATGGTGACATCATAATCCTTAAGTAGCTCTATCCACCTTCTCTGTCTTAAATTCAGATCTTTTTGAGTGAACACATGCTTTAAACTACAATGATCAGTAAACACCTCACACTTAACACCATAAAGATAATGCCACCAGATCTTAAGAGCAAATACTACCGCTGCCAACTCAAAATTATGCATTGGATAACTCCTTGCATGCACCTTCAACTGTCGTGATGCATAGGAAAAGCATTCTTATCCTGCATCAATACTGAACCCAAACCAGAATGTGAAGCATCACAATAAACTAATAAATCTTTACCTTTCACCGATAGTGCTAGAATAGGTGTTGTGGTCAAGAAAGTCTTGAGCTTTTTAAATCTCTCCTCACGCTTTTTAGTCCATACAAATGGTATCTCCTTTTTTGTCAAATTTGTCACGGAGTGGCAATAGAAGCAAAGTTTTCCACAAACCGACGATAGTTGCTAGTGAGCCCTATAAAACTCCTAACTTCCGTCACCGAGTTAGGCCAAACCCAAATTCCTAACCTCCTCAATCTTTTGGAGATCTACCATTACTCCTTCTTTTAAAACTACATGCCACTAAAATGCAATCGAAGTCAACTAGAATTCACACTTACAAAATTTCGCATACAACCTTTGTTTCCCAAGAACACCTAGAACAATACGAAGATGGTCAACATGCTCTTCCTCACTTTTCGAATAGACCAAAATGTTATCAATAAAGACTATAACAAACGAATAGAGAAATGTCTTGAACACCACATTCATCAAACCCATAAAAGCTGCAGGCGCATTAGTCAACCCAAATGACATAACTAGAAACTAGTAGTGCCCATAATGGGTTCTAAATGCCGTCTTGGGCACATTATCAGGCCTAATCTTTAACTGGTGGTAACCAAACCATAGATCAATCTTAGAGAAAACTAATGCATCTTGCAATTAGTCAAAAAGATCATTTATTCGAGGCAATGGGTACTTGTTTTGAATGGTGAACCTATTCAATTGTCGGTAATCTATACACATCCTCATACTACCATCATTTTTCTTAACAAACAAGACAGGAGTACCCCACGAGGAAGCACTAGGGCGAATAAATCCTTTATCAAGAATTTCTTCAATTTGAGCCTTAAGTTCTCTTAATTCTATCGGAGCCATGCAATATGGAGGGATAGAAATAGGGTGAGTACCAGGTTCCAAATCAATGTAGAAATATATATCTCTATATATAGATGGAGAAATCAGTAGGAAAAAATTTTCTAAATTCTTACATCACAGGAATGGACTCAATATATAGATGGAGACTCAACCTCAACATCCCGAATGTGAGCCAAGTAAGCCAAACAACCCGACCCTACTAGTTTTCTAAACCAAACGGAGGATATGATCTTAGCTTGCTTAGGCTTGTACACCCTTTCCCACTCTAAATTTTCCCTTCCAGGAATTTCTAGAGTCACAAACTTAGTATTACAATTAAGCACAACATAATAGAGGGACAATTAAGTCATGCCTAATATTATATCAAAGTTAGTCATGTCCAAAATCACTAAATCAGCCCAAGTCTGAAATCCCATAAAAAAAATGGGGTAAGCACAGTAGACATGGGTGACTATGACAGACTCATCAACTGGGGCAAAAACATGGATGGGGGCATCAAGTATATCACCTATCATAACAAATTCTGAGCAAAGCACACGGACACATAAGAATAAGTAGAACCCAGATAAAATAACACACTAGTCATCTGATCAGAGACAAGAATAGTACATGCGATCACTGCGTCAGACGTCTCTACCTCGGTCTTGCCCAGAAAGGGATAACATTGAGCCCTATCATCATGACGGGTGACATCCCTCCGTGGCTACACTGTACCTCGACCTACGTTACCATTTCCCCTACCTCCGCAGCCTCACTGATTTCCTCCTCACCCATCTTGTAGACACTCTCGACCATTATTACCATTTCCAGTGGGTACCACTACTCTAGACTTCAGCTACGCTGAATCCATCATATGTGGGTCGGGACAATCTCTCCTCATATGCGTAGGTTCTCCACGATTATAGCAAGTACGATCAAAGAATGATCTACTGCCCACCAAAGGTGAGAATCCCTGGCAATCCGAAATCAAATTCTGAGGTGGAGCTCCGGAGTAATTAACGCTAGAAGCGGGCATAGAGGACTGAATTGGTCGGGCTGGAAGTGTTGGCCTCCCTAAACCTCTAGAGTAAGATCCTTGAAAATTGCCTGATTTTTTGGCTTTCTTAGCCAATGCCTTAGCCTGACCGTCTTGCATCACCCCTCCCACTTTCTTTACAAAATCCGTTACCATCTTGAAGCTTTTTCATACATAGGTCATATGAACAGATAATACTCACAACTCAGAATTTAGTCCCTTAATAAATAAACTGATCCTCTCTTCCTCAGTAGTCACCAATTGCATAGCCTATCTAGACAAGGCATGAAACTTGGCCTCATAAGCATCCACAGATATACTACCTTGCTCCAAATCCATGAACTCATCCTTTTTATGATCTCTCAATGTTTGAGGCACGTACTTCTCCAAAACAAAGCATGGAACTGGGTCCAAGTGAGTGGGGGTAAAACTGAAGATCTACATTCCATATAAGCTCTCCACCACTGCATAGCCTCACCTTGAAGCTGAAAAGTCACAAACTCAACCCTATGCTGATGGACAATTCCCAACTTATGATGTCTCTCATAAAAATCTAGGATGAACTCATATGCATCCTCACTCTCGGAACCATGGAACACAGGCGATTTAACCTTCAAGAACTTATTCAACATCTCATGCTCATTACCAGTCATAACAGGACCCAACAAAGGATAGAAGAAAGCATTATTACCTACATTTCCACCCACCTTGGGGACAGTGATAGAAATAGGTGGATTGGCGGGAGCTTGAGTTTCTTAAACAGAGGGAAGCACTCCAGGACCAACTAATCCTTTTAAGAACGATGATCTGTTGAGCTAACACTGGTCTAAAGGAGGAATACATGTAATCTCAGCCTGTACTCTTCCTCTTGTCCAACATTCACCTCATTCTCAACCTCTATATTTTCTTTTACCTCTTCCTAATGCGCAAGAGGGGTCTTATTTTTGGGAGCATTTTCAACTGGTGCTCCATCTCTAGTAGGCGTCACCCAGCTTCCTCGACCTCTACCCCTAGCTCTTCCTCTACCCTTTCCTCGATCGCGACCTCTTGCTATAGATTTCACAGCTGGAGCATTGACGGGAGCTACAAACCTAATGCCATTTAACCTAGTGTTAACCATTTGCAGACAGAAGAGTGAAGGAGGTTAGATACCAATTTGAATTGGCAGATACCAATTGGAATCAAGTCATAGCACGAAAGGAGACCAGAGAAAAACAGAGAGATTTCCTAAAGTCCTATAGCCTCTCGAAGAAAAGTACAGACATCTCCGTACCGTTCCGCAAGACTCTACTTAACTAGTTTTGGTACATCGAGATCAATGAACCTAGGCTCTGATACCAACTTTATCATGACCCAAACCATCGTGATTGGCATCCACACTAACTCTCCAGTAGGAGAACCATTAATACTAATTAGCTAACCAAAGAACTACACAACTTAATCTAACTAAGGCATTTAAAGTTACGGAAGCAGGTATAAATGCCAAGGAAAGAAATAGGGAGTTCCTATAAATTCCAAACAAAAGTCGAACAACCAAAACAAATGCGGAATAAATACCTAGAAACTGAAATTTAATGTACTAAAACATCTATAGTTCAATCATAAGTCTATATAAGAAGGGGTACAACCTCATACTATACATAAGAAATTCTAATGCACTAGTCTAAGTCCAAAATGGGAACATAAACAAAAGAGAACTCATCGCAGCCCGGAAGAACTGGCTCACTCTTGAATTCGATGACGATCACAAATCTTTTAAGCGAGGTGTGTCAATAGCCGCCTGATGATGCCCTGTACTCAACAAAGAAAGAGCACGTGCAATATCAGTACACAACCACAACGTACTGGTAGGATTACACGGCTATCCCACTAAGTGCAAGATACATAAGCCATTGCAACATAAAAATATCATGCATACACCGAACATATACAATATCAATATCATTTACGAACAATGAACATTTTCACAATTCTCAAGATACACAGTTACGTCAAGTAAATAGTCCTCTCATGGAACCCAAACCCAAACTTTTAGCGTACCAGTACATGATACCCGACTCCAATGTTTATACTGAAACATGGCAACTGATCCCATGCTTATGCCGGAACGTGGCAACCGATCCTAGTTAGAGTGTCGAAACACAACAACTGATCCATTAAACAAGCCACAATCACAATCAGAATTATATTCTCAAAATCATACAATCAAGTCACAATTCATGAAAGTCATCATTCATCTATCCTCATTTACAACTAGTGGGATCAATAATGCAACCCCTATTTACACGTATTATAATAATAATATCACTACTAAAGTCAAACCCTTCATCCCCTTACCTAGATTGGGGCTTTTTCCACCATAATCTCCAGATCAAAACCCTCCCCCATTGATAATTACCTACAAAACTAAGTTCTACGGATCAAAAAATGGATTTGGGGAGTGAAAATCTTACCTTTAGCCTCAAGAACGGTGGAAAACTGTCACTAAAACACCTGGGGTCGTTCATTAGCTCTCAAAGTTGAAAAGTGTAGAATAAAACGTTTTTGGGGTTTATTTCTGACTTAATTCGCGACTGTCCCACTATGGCGGCACCCACCCCGCTTCAACGGCCCCGCCCTAGCGAAAAAATCTTGCCTTAGCGGCTTGCATGAAAACAGTGACAAAATTTAAGAATTCCAATACCCCCATTTCACATCACACCTTCAACCAATAACACTCAGAATCTACCCGTTCACGCCAAAATCAGTTTCGAGTGTTCTACTGACCCAAATTCACTTTCGTAAAGTCGTACGGGTTCCTTAACGTCTTAGCCATCTACTTGTGCGATCAGAATCATAATTAGATCACCCAATTGTTACCAGATTTACCTATACCTTACTAACTCTGATTTCGTTCAAATATGTACTAGGTTGGAAAATTCCAAGTTACTACGAAAAAGTATTCTGGCCTAAAATTTTTCCCCGATAGCTTTTCTATAACGACGGGAACTAGTCGTTACAGAGAATTGTCACAAATTTATTTTTTGATGCTCAAGACAAAAGAATGACTTTATTTATCAATGCTAGTTATGTAATTTAGATTGTTAGGAAGTTTGCTTCAAAAATGTTATTACTATATAAACATTGTCTTTTTCTTAATATAAACATTGTGTTTTTGTTTTATTAATTTACTATTTCTTAATATTTAAGTATC